>JALIRR010002126.1:0-60113 GCA_023091755.1 Montipora sp. Colony 1 RG-2022
AATGAAAGAAATAAAATCACAGTTTTGCAGTGCACCAAGTACGGAACATTCACCTACAATTTCAGCAGTGGACTTCACAAATACAACTCACCTTCCTTAGTCTTTACACCGCCACCGCATCTCCTTCCCTGCCCTGCCTGAAACGTTACCAACAAACCTTCCCATTAGCCAACTTTGCCACCGGGGTTTGGTGCGGGGACTAGCGCGAACGCAGGTCCCCACTACCAGAAATTATACGCTCGAGTTACCCACATTTGGGGTAATCGCAAGGGTCAACCCAATCGAAGTGCAATGAAAGAGCCTCACCTTGAGAGGACTGCCTCCCTGATCACAGTGCCTCCCGCGTCAGGTAAGTATGCCTTTTCAGCCTCTCCGGGACCGCAAAACGCAACTTGTCTGCGCATACCATGTGGTAATGGGGGTCACGTGCTCCTCGTTCCTCGTCCTGTCCACTCGCTGCTATGCTACCTAGAAAAGAGAAGAGAATGAGAAGGTTGGTTGGTTGGTTGGTCACTTGTTCTGCTTTCACTTGATTATTTCTTCCCCAGAGGGAAGTGGGCCACGCTCGGAGGTAGTGCTATACCGAGGCAACCCGTGGCCGGGACGAGGCAAGCCTCTTTTCCACGGCCCAGTTCCAAAAATCATTATTTACAAGGGCCTAAGGGCCCAGGTAAAAAGACCTGATTACAAGAAGGTACTGGAGCGGCTAATAATTACAGTGCGTCGGTGCAAAAAGGTAAACAGAGTCCATCTCAAAGCAAGGTGCAAGGTGCAATTGCCTACCTGAACTATCTAATGAGCAAAAAGAACTAAAAGTGAAAAATAGGACGACCGTTACAATCAAGAGAACAGATTACACTACCGGTCGACCAAAAATCTTTAACTCTAGAGACAGGTTCGCCTAAGATACGCAACTTAATATCTTTAATAATCATGTTAATAATAGAACGTGAGCCAAGAGAGCTGTTTCGAAAAGTCGCAAGGTTACGCGCCAGCCAAACGAAGTAAACGATAGTCGCAATGAGATAACTAGACAGACGGTACCCCGGGGACGACGAATTAGGGGACAAGGGAAACAAAACAGAAGAAAAGGACAGCACAAAGGGAGAACCAAGGAGACGAGAGAGAAAGGGCGTAAAGAAATTCCAGACATGAACGACTCTACGACATGCAACAAAACAATGACAGGGGGATTCAATACGAGAACAAACAGCGCAACGGTCGGAGGCAATATAACCCCAAACCTTGAGGTTATACCGCACCCGAACTGCATTATGTAAGAGGAGCCAGAGAACATCACATTTATAATTCTCGATAAACTTAAGACGAGACTTTCGCCACACGGACACCCACCGGATTATGGGGCGGCCAACAACGGCTCCCCAAAAACTAGCGCATGTTGGAGCAGGGGACGGAAATACAGACAACAAGGAATAAATGTTCTTACAAGATAGATCATCAGGCACAGACCCATGACGCTCAAACAGAGACTGAAACAAAGCAAGACACTGACGGTAACACAGGGAGGGATCCGAAGAAGAAGGGACGGAATTGCTCGCGAAAGAGAAGCGAGGATCAAACTTAAAAAGACAATTCCCAAGAAAGAAGCGGGCCAAAAAATGCCATTTATCAGAACCGAAGTCATCTCGAAGACTTAAAAAACAGGACAGACGCAGGCTGGCACACTTGGTCTGAAAGTCGACGACACCAAGGCCGCCAGAAGACAAAGGAGCACAGCAGCGCTGTCGACTCACGTTCTCCATTTTGCCTTTCCAAATGAAAGGCCAAACAAGACGTTTGTAGCGGTCACACACCCATCGCGGAGGTGCGAGGATTTTGGCAACGTGCCAAAACCTACTCGCCCCGAGGACATTAATAATCATTGTGCGGCCGACAAAAGAAAGTTCCCTTTGTCTCCACAAATTGATAACATTTTCGAGCTTATCTAGCTTAGGTTTCCAGTTGTCTGACTCGACAGAAACCAGACCGTTAGAAAAGAAAACACCCAATATCCTAATTTTAGAGACCCACTTTAAACCAAAGGGGGAGGCACCGTTCGCCCTCCACCTCCCAAGCCACATAGCCTCGGTCTTAGTCGTGTTAAGTTTTGCTCCCGAAGCTATTTCAAACCTGCGAACCACTCGCAAAAGGTGACATAGGGAACTTTCCGATTTCAAAAAGCAAGTTGCATCGTCAGCGTACTGAGAAATCTTAAATTGTAAGCCAGCCGCACCAGGGAGGAGAAAGCCAACAATGTCCGGACATTTTCGAATTTGGGTAGACAGGATTTCAGAAACCAGCACGTATAAAAGGGGGGAGAGGGGACAACCCTGCCTAACACCCCTTCCCAAAAAAACAGGGGCGGAAAGAGACCCGTTACAAATAATGCGCGAGAAGACATTGTTATAAAAGAGACTCACCCATTGACAAAAAGAGGGACCAAAACCGAACTTAGACAAAACGCGCATGAGAAAGGCGTGGTCGACACGGTCAAAGGCCTTTTCTTGGTCTAAGGTCACAAGTATTCCAGATTCATCAGTTTTACTAATCATGTCGAGGGTGTCACGAATCAGAAGGAGATTAGAGAAGATAGATCTCCCAACTACAGAGCACGACTGATCGCGATGAACAATAGAACACATTACAGGCTTGAGACGCTCGGTAATAGCCTTAGAAGCGATTTTATAATCGGTATTTAGCAAAGAGATGGGGCGCCAGTTTTTCGGCATGCGCTTATCGTCTTTCTTGTGTATCAGACGCAAGAGGCCCTCTCGCTGAGAGTCAATGAGGGAACCCCGATGAAAGCCCTCATTCAAAACACGAGCAAGGGCATCACCAAGATCCCCCCAGAAAGCAACATAAAATTCGGTTGGGAGACCATCAGACCCTGGGGACTTGCCGGTTTGAAGACCACTAACAGCCGAAAAAAGCTCGTCTTTTGTCAACTCCCCCTCACAGCTCTCTCGTTCAGCATTCGACAGAGAAAGGTCTAGGTCATTAATTAAATCCATTTGAACAGAAAGATCCAAAGTATCCTTGGCAAACAATGACTTATAGAAATCTACAAGGACTAATTCCAAATCGTGTTGGGACGTCTTCTCGACGCCATTGGCATCCAGAAGGCAGTCCATGGAATTCTTTTCAGCACGTTTTTTCTCGAGGCGGAAAAAATATCTAGTCGGCCGTTCTCCTTCTTCAACCCACTTGGCACGTGAACGAATTTTTGCGCCCTCCGCTTCCTGGGAAACCAGGGAAGAGAGGGCGCTTTCAAGATCCCTGACCTCAAAAGCGGCCTGGGGGCCACCAGAGGCCAGAGAGTTCTTTGCGTGGATCAAGCGCTTGGTCAAAGAACTGCGTTCACTATTAATCCGCCTTTGCTTATTAACGCAAAACTCAATACAAAACCTACGAATGCCAAGTTTTAAAGCCTCCCACCAAGCACCAAGAGAATCGAAGTCGGAGACACGCTCCTTAAAGGAAGCAATAAACGCAGACATTTTGCTCTTAAAAGACTCATCGGTCAAGAAACTTGTATTAAACCGCCAAACACCGCTACGGGGACAAGAAAAATTGTCGAGAGACAAAAATAGACGAACAAAATCGTGGTCCGAAAAAACACACGGCATTACATCGGAGGTTTGAACGTGCGGAACAAGGGAACGAGAAATCAAAAAGCGATCGAGGCGCGAAGCTTGAGAATAGCCGGTATTGGCCCAAGTGAAGGAAACACCACGAGGGTTCCGTCTGCGCCAAATATCAACAAGAGAACAGTCTGAAATGAAGGGTTTAAGGACTGACTTATCAGGAAGAGAATCATCAACTAGGACAAGACGGTCGAGAGGATTATCGATACAATTAAAATCACCGGCCACTATCCGAATAGGGGATAGAAAAAAGGAATGCAGATTTTGAAAAAAGTGCTTGCGTCCAGTAACGGTGTTTGGAGCGTAAATATTGATGACATTAATCCGCTGCTGCCCCAAAAGTACCAATGCGCTTAAGACTCTACCATCTGAATCAAAAATAAAGCGAGAGATGGTTCCTGGAAAATTCGGAGGGGTGAGCAGGGCTACACCAGCCGACCTGCCCGTCCCGAAGGACCAAAAACATTTACCGGGCCATTTACGGGAAAAAGCATCAGCTTGACGTTTGTTTGAAACATGAGTCTCCTGTAATAAAATCAAATCGCAACTTAGGCGAGATAATTCGTTTAGGATCAAGTCACTCTTAGTGGGTGATACAAGCCCACGAACGTTCAGAGAAAGGAGCCTTAGCATTGGTACTAATGGTGGCGTTTACCAACCGTGGTCCAACCTTCAGATTCGCTATAAGTGCGATCCCCATCCCGCAATCGAGTTCTAGATCGATGACGGTCGTGGCTGCGGGAACGGCCACGCCCGCGACGGTACTCGCGATCACGGTCACGATCACGTTCACGTTCACGTTCACGGTCACGGTCACGGTCACGGTCACGGTCACGGTCACGGTCACGGTCACGGTCACGGTCCCGTTCCCGTTCCCGTTCCCGTTCCCGTTCCCGTTCCCGCTCCCGCTCCCGCTCTCGCTCCCGGTCACGGCGGCCAACATGACTACTTGTCCTACCAGATCCTTTAGATTCACGTTCAACATGCTCATCCCAGCTTTTTCCTTGTTGAGGAGAGGACCCAGAAACAGACTCAGAACTAGACTCCTCACTGCTAGATTCATCACTTGCATCACTAGATTCCTTATGAGCCGCATCGGGGGGCTTCGGAGCTAGGGGGCGTCTCTGCACCTGGGGAGGTTTACTGACTGGAGGAGGCTGAGCGGCAGGAACCGGAGCCGGAGCAGGCGGACGAGAGGCAACAGCAGCATAAGAAGAGGGCTCGGAAGACTCACGAGGACGCGTACGAGGACCAGAAGATGACGGGTCCACATCAGCACTGTGGATAAGGAACGGGCACGCAGCTGCTGAATGATCAGGTTTCATACAAATGGAGCACATAGGGTCACACGGACAGGATCTTGACAAGTGGCCAGGTTCTTCGCAGTTGGCGCAGCGCACAGACCGACAGACAGCGGCGAAGTGCCCAAGGGCCCCGCAGCGCCTGCAGGTCTGTGGCTGCCCCGGGTACCAGATCCGAACAAATTCGCCCACTACTCGAACAGAAGAAGGGATGGGTTTACTGAGGCGCATCCGGGCGGTACGGTTCCCGTTGAACAAACTATCGCCGGAACGATCCCTACGAAAAGAAAGAACAGTGCCATAGGTGGATAAACGGCCAATCAAAACAGAGTCCGGGAGCTCCACCGGAGCTTCGTAAAGCTTCACCAAGGTTACAGCATTCTGCCTATCACCGATGAGAACGCGTGACCCCTCGATATCGAGGTGGGGGATACGGAGCGCAGCTTCTTTTGCCGCAACTGATCTAAAGGTGACGACCCAATTTTTGTTAGAAGCGCAATACTGGATGGACACAATGGAGTCGATATCAATGCCAGCTTCATCAAAACTGCACAAGATCTTTTGGCTGTTGGAAGGAGAGTCCAACTTAAAAAACACGGAGAATCCTTTCTTAAGAGCCACTCCACGGTTGTCTGGCGAGTGGGACCAAATCTCACGAGGAGAAGCACAGAAACGTACACCACTTTTGGCCATGTTAGCCAGTGCTTGTGGGACAACAACTTCACTTAGCCAAAAGGCCGAGAAGCGATGCCCGTAAATGCTCACAGTGGACAAGGTGCTCCCAGTCTCATGGCCACGAGATATGGTGGTCCGATTACAATCCGTGCCAAGGAAGGAATGCCCAAAGCCAACCTGAAAGCGAGGCGCACACAACGATCGCCCTTGTACAGTGGGCAGCAGGACCAGCATTGCATGGCACTTGCGTTGACGGCAAGAGGACAAATGCACATTGTGCTTGCTCTGACCTCGTTTTCATTTTCCCTTATAACAAAGTTAATTTTCACGGAGAATTACTTGTCTACGACCATACCACAGGGAAAACACCGGTTCTCGTCCGATCACCGAAGTTAAGCCCTGTCGGGCGGGGTTAGTACTTGGATGGGAGACCGCCTGGGAATACCCCGTGTTGTAGGCTTCCCTTTTTCCTTCTGTACACTTGATTATCTCAAAAAATCTCAGTTTCCTTCAATGAAAGAACATTGCAAACCAGGTTTTTTGAACACAACATGCCAACGATATGTCAAAGATGAGACATACAACAAAAACAAAATAGTTCACACGAGAAAGTGGAACTTGTATTCCCAAGGGAGCGCGTGCGCGCGAGATCTTATCAATCCAACGTTTATGACATGAAACGTATCTTTTCGTGTAAGCAAAGAACAGGATACGACAAGAAAAAAATGCATGCACTGTTATGCATTAGATGGAAGTTAACCTAGCCCGGATGATATGTATACAACGAAGGCTACAACACTACAACATTGATCTTGCGAAAACGTGACTTACGTGACGTAGCGCACTTCAAAGTCTTACTGTTCCCTGCTCAACACGGACAGTACGTATTCAAAGGGCCGATAAGACACTATCCTGACCATGAAAGATTTACAATCCAATTAACTGATAACATAGAGAAACCACAAAGTGTTGGCCACAGAAATGTAACGCCAACTGATCTGGCGGGTCCTCAGTTACTCAATGCAAAACGGGCTCTCCAGAACGCAACATAACACAACGCAAAAGAAATCTATCGCGATGGAGCAGTACAAACACACATCCACTTACGTTTTCGAAACGATGCACGAGGATAAGAGCTCGACCCGCTGGCATTTTCTTGTCTCACTCGTCTATCGATGGAAATCGATGCGGCTGAAATAAACACGTCATCTCGCTCTCTCTACGGCCAAGAATGAAAGAAATAAAATCATACGGAACATTCACCTACAATTTCAGCAGTGGACTTCACAAATACAACTCACCTTCCTTAGTCTTTACACCGCCACCGCATCTCCTTCCCTGCCCTGCCTGAAACGTTACCAACAAACCTTCCCATTAGCCAACTTTGCCACCGGGGTTTGGTGCGGGGACTAGCGCGAACGCAGGTTCAAGGGTCACATAATGGACTTGACGATTTCGACAACTACAGCATTTGAGACTTGGAGCATACTATCTTCTTTAATCTTTTCGGCAAGTGCTAGAACATCCTTGTAACTGGAACCAGGTTTGACATTTGACAGAACACGTTGAGTAAACAGCTGACGATCACTTACGGGACGGGACACCGGAGGCGGAGGGGGCTCAATGGGGATTTCACCCTCCTCCATCTCCGGTGGCGGGGGAGACGAGACAGGCACAGAATCAGGAACAGAGACGGACGCTTGTGGAGGAGACGAGACAGGGACGGAATCAGGCACAGGAACGGAGACAGGAGCAACAGGTACAGACGGAAGTGAGACAGGGGCGCTGAACGAGAACGATGATACTGGAGACGTGACGGGAGCAGCAGAAGATCCCCAGGCCTGCTTACAATCCCGGGCCCTGTGACCTGGCTCCTTACAGCGCAGGCACCGACCCGAGAAAGGGCAAGCCCGAGGCAAGTGGCCAGATTCATGACAGATAGAACAGATGACGGGTTGACCAGCGTGCCACACACGGACAGGAAAGCCGGACACAGACAAAGAGGACGGGATGGACTGAACTGACTCTTGGAAAGACATAAGGAGGAGACGGGTACCATTGGCCACAGACGGAAAATCACGAAAAAAGCAAGGGCGGACAGAATGAACAACACCAAAGGACTTAAACGCAGACTTGACATCAGCATCGGGAATCTCGAACGGCAGATCACGGACAAACACGGAATGGATACGAACATCAGAAGCAGTAACAGGGACAGTGACACCACGGTACGTAATCGGAGGGTTCTGAAGAATCTTGTCTCTGTACTTGGCGGTCGGGAAAGTGACGCGAGCTTTACCATTGCGAAGAAACTGGATGGCAGACACTTTATCAGGACTAAGGGCACGCAGCAACTGTGGGAGCATCTGAGAGGAACCAGTGGATTGGTGAACCTCGGGAGGGAAGTGAAACACAACACTCCGCGGGAACGCCATACCACAAGTACTGGACTGAAGAAACCACAGGAACAGCAGGAACAACTGGAACAACTGCCAAGCCCAAAAAGAGCTTTTAAACGGCAGAGACACTTACCGACGTTAACAACTCAATGAAAAGCGTCAGGTAAGTTTTTTTGTGTTTGAGGCGAACAGGCAGCCCCCCGGTAGGGTGAGTGCAATGGCTCCTGGACATAACATCAAATGCCACACCGTATGAGGGTGAGGGTACGCCTAAATGGAGGGTGCAACCAGCACGCCAAACACGCCGGGGGATCGAACCCCGCCTCCACAAAAATTAAGGCAACACAACTGAAACAGGACAGGACAAACAAAAGAACCGCACACTGGAGATGCCTCGTCCGACTTACACTCCAGAGTGGCAGTTCACACAAAACAAACGTAACGGAGACAAAACGAAAGAGACTTCAGCCCGGAGAGGAATCGTCGGAGGTAAACGTCTGGGTGAACCAGTCAAGCGGGGCCGGGAGACTGTTGGAGTGACGATTGCCACGAATCATCTCCCAGGATGCCCGATCAGACCAGACTTCACCGTAGGTGGTGAAAAAATTGACAGTGCGATGCTCCCGACGATCAGTATCCATGTCCAAGACAACCGAACTCCCATCCGGGGATGAGAATGCCGAGGACATGGAAAACCGACCTTTGGGGAGCTTACGTTTTCTCTTAGGCCTGCGCTGCCCGGAGGAGCCGGAAGGACGCATAAAGTCCTCGGGCTCCGTATACTCTCCAGGAGTGAACTCCACAGGGATGACAACCCTGATCTCATCATTGTCCGAGACTGCGGATTGCACCCGAGTCTGCGGACTCTGCAGGAGAGGAGGGCGAGCGTCCTCCATAGCATCATCGACAACTGTATCCGGACTTAAGTTCGGATCCACAGTCTCGACAGCATCCGGGTTTACATCCGGATCCTCCACAGCCTCTGTGCCAGGGAGACTGGCATCAGGGGCCGGAACCCCAGCCTGCTCCTCTTTGCGAGAAGACGCCGGAAGAACTCCGGAGGCCGGTTGAGGTGCAGGCTGCCCCCAGGCGTTCCTACATTCCCGGGCCATGTGACCAGACTGGCCACAGCGCCGACATCGTCCACTGAGCGGGCACGCACGACTTCGGTGACCGATCTTCCTACAGATGGCACAGTAGGGGGCTGACCACGATACCAAACACGGCAATCGAAGCCAGCTACTCGTACATCACCGGGAACGTCCTTGGACATGGACATCTTGACAAGGCGGTTGCCATCGCTCAGGCCAGGGAAACCATGGTGCTCACTCCTCTGGACAGAATGAACCTGCCCAAAGGAGGAGAAGAACGCACGGACGGCATCGTCTGGGACCTCAAACGGGCAATCCCGGAGATACACCAGACGGGACGAGGTGTCGGCACTGGTAAGACGAAGCTGGTAGTTGCCAAAACGTATTCCACGTTCTATGGTAGACTGACAAGACTGGATCTCCTTGAAGGAAAGACGAACGGCTCCATTTCGGAGGAACTGGACGGAGGACAACTGATCTCTCTCCACGCTCTCCAAGAGGCGGGGGAGGACTTGGGACGAGCCCGCGGAACGGAAAACTTCAGCCGGAAAAAAAGCCACCAGGCTTTTCGGGCACTGGATCGTACTGGAGGTAGGCATCCTGGGCCGATCGCAGGAGAGCCAAGGCTCAACTTTGAAGCGGACCCAGAAGCACCACAAGCGTTAGAAAAGCTATCTAGCCCCGAAGAGCTATTAAAGATAGCACCGCAAGTGTAAGAAAAAGCGAGCAACACAAGTGAAACACCAGTAGAAGCTCACAAACAACTGCCGAGCCCTCGCGAGCTCAAATGGCAGAGATACTTACGACGCCAACAAACCAATGAAGAGCGTCAGGTAAGTATGCCTTTTCAGCCTCTCCGGGACCGCAAAACGCAACTTGTCTGCGCATACCATGTGGTAATGGGGGTCACGTGCTCCTCGTTCCTCGTCCTGTCCACTCGCTGCTATGCTACCTAGAAAAGAGAAGAGAATGAGAAGGTTGGTTGGTTGGTTGGTCACTTGTTCTGCTTTCACTTGATTATTTCTTCCCCAGAGGGAAGTGGGCCACGCTCGGAGGTAGTGCTATACCGAGGCAACCCGTGGCCGGGACGAGGCAAGCCTCTTTTCCACGGCCCAGTTCCAAAAATCAGTTTAATATATGAGCTGCTCGATGAGCAGCGTATCAGATATTAAGCTGATAAGAACAGATTTTTTTTTTTTCCATTTTAAAACTTTATTCAAAAAATAAAAACACCTATTTACATCGAGTAACAACAGCAGAAAAACACAAATTAAATATCAAATCCAAATTATCGCAATTCTTAATGTCCAAAATCTAGATCACAGTTCAAGTTAACTCTTCTTAGTCTTTTCCTCAAGCTTTTTACGGGAAAACCGCAGGAATGAGACAGTACAATCCAGAGCCCTGCTGTCCCTAATATCGTATTCCTCAGTGATACTACGAGCTAACTCCTTGATAGCAGAATCAGAATACTGTAAAAGTGAACCGGGAAGCGTAGAGTCTATATATGCACCGGCACAGCTTTGCACGAGCTTAGCAAGTTTCTCTGGAAAACGGCTATGCGAAGACATAGAAGCAGTGAGACCGGGGGTAGAAACCAAAGGAGCAGCTTGGACAGGAGACTTGTGCGTAACAGTGGAAACAGCTTGGACAGGAGACTTGTGCGTAACAGTGGAAACAGAAGCATGAACAGAGGAAACAGTGTGAGCAGAAGACACAGGCGCAGCAGTGGAGACGGAGACGGAGACAGAAGACGTGGGTACAGGAGCAATCGAACGAGGGGGGAGAGGGGCAGCCTCCTGAGCAGCAACCTCCTCATCCCCAGAAACCATCTCGCATTCCTCCTCAGACTCTTCTGAAGCGTCCTCAGTAGAGGGAGGGACATAGTCAGGACTATCGTCTTCAGTAACGGGCACAACAGAGGACAGGGTCTCGGTACCAGAATGGAGATTACCCCAAGGCCTGCCTACACTCCCGAGCCATGTGACCAGGCTGACAACAGCGCCGGCACAGGCCAGAGAGAGGGCAGGATGGGGCACGGTGACCAGACTCACGACAAACACATTGAGCGGGCTGACGTGCATACCAGACACGACAGTTATAGCTGGAGATGGACACAAAATAAGGGACGTCCTGGGTAAGAGCCACTTCCACGACACGATTGCCATTGTAAACAGATGGATAATTGGCGAAGGTAGCACGACGAATGGAAAGGACCTCTCCAAAAGAACCAAAGAAAGCACGCACATCGTCATCCGGGACCTCAGAGGGCAGATCCCGGACATGTATGGACCGAACATGACTATCCGCACGAAGCACACGGACTTGGGTGTCACCGTACACAAAGCCTTGAGTCACAAGATGGTCACAGCAGGCGACATCTTTGAAGGTCAGACGTACGAGTCCACCACGTAGAAACTGAACCGTAGTAAGGTTATCCCTGTCCACAGCATCCAACAAATGTGGTAGGACGGTAGAAGAACCAGAAGTCTTGTAAATCGCTTCAGGAAAGTGGGCGACCACACTATTCGGGAACAGGAGAGACGCCATCAGACACGTTTTAGGGTGGAGGCTACGCCGTTCCCTCCCGGCAGGTACTTAGGACAAGCACTCCAAAAACAAATAAAAAAGCCAATTGGTCTACCACAAGACAGGTGAAGTAAACGTCGGCCAAACGGATCTTAGCCAAAAGGCCGAGAAGCGATGCCCGTAAATGCTCACAGTGGACAAGGTGCTCCCAGTCTCATGGCCACGAGATATGGTGGTCCGATTACAATCCGTGCCAAGGAAGGAATGCCCAAAGCCAACCTGAAAGCGAGGCGCACACAACGATCGCCCTTGTACAGTGGGCAGCAGGACCAGCATTGCATGGCACTTGCGTTGACGGCAAGAGGACAAATGCACATTGTGCTTGCTCTGACCTCGTTTTCATTTTCCCTTATAACAAAGTTAATTTTCACGGCGAATTACTTGTCTACGACCATACCACAGGGAAAACACCGGTTCTCGTCCGATCACCGAAGTTAAGCCCTGTCGGGCGGGGTTAGTACTTGGATGGGAGACCGCCTGGGAATACCCCGTGTTGTAGGCTTCCCTTTTTCCTTCTGTACACTTGATTATCTCAAAAAATCTCAGTTTCCTTCAATGAAAGAACATTGCAAACCAGGTTTTTTGAACACAACATGCCAACGATATGTCAAAGATGAGACATACAACAAAAACAAAATAGTTCACACGAGAAAGTGGAACTTGTATTCCCAAGGGAGCGCGTGCGCGCGAGATCTTATCAATCCAACGTTTATGACATGAAACGTATCTTTTCGTGTAAGCAAAGAACAGGATACGACAAGAAAAAAATGCATGCACTGTTATGCATTAGATGGAAGTTAACCTAGCCCGGATGATATGTATACAACGAAGGCTACAACACTACAACATTGATCTTGCGAAAAGTGACTTACGTGACGTAGCGCACTTCAAAGTCTTACTGTTCCCTGCTCAACACGGACAGTACGTATTCAAAGGGCCGATAAGACACTATCCTGACCATGAAAGATTTACAATCCAATTAACTGATAACATAGAGAAACCACAAAGTGTTGGCCACAGAAATGTAACGCCAACTGATCTGGCGGGTCCTCAGTTACTCAATGCAAAACGGGCTCTCCAGAACGCAACATAACACAACGCAAAAGAAATCTATCGCGATGGAGCAGTACAAACACACATCCACTTACGTTTTCGAAACGATGCACGAGGATAAGAGCTCGACCCGCTGGCATTTTCTTGTCTCACTCGTCTATCGATGGAAATCGATGCGGCTGAAATAAACACGTCATCTCGCTCTCTCTACGGCCAAGAATGAAAGAAATAAAATCACAGTTTTGCAGTGCACCAAGTACGGAACATTCACCTACAATTTCAGCAGTGGACTTCACAAATACAACTCACCTTCCTTAGTCTTTACACCGCCACCGCATCTCCTTCCCTGCCCTGCCTGAAACGTTACCAACAAACCTTCCCATTAGCCAACTTTGCCACCGGGGTTTGGTGCGGGGACTAGCGCGAACGCAGGTCCCCACTACCAGAAATTATACGCTCGAGTTACCCACATTTGGGGTAATCGCAAGGGTCAACCCAATCGAAGTGCAATGAAAGAGCCTCACCTTGAGAGGACTGCCTCCCTGATCACAGTGCCTCCCGCGTCAGGTAAGTTTTTTATGTTTAAGGCGAATGACAGCCCCCCAGTGGGGTAGTGCGATGGCTGTCAGACATGTAGACAAAAAGAGCAGAACAAAACCGGAGGGCACCAACCGCTACCATAAACAAGGGGAACCGAACCCCAACCCCGGCAGGATTACACACACTAACAAAGCAGGAGGCCTCGAAAGGCAAAAACATCATAGAAAGACATGAAAAACAAACGGCAAGAAAACTTCAAAAAGGCCAAAAGGCGAAAAACACCGAAACGGCAACAGCCACACAACAGTCACAGGCGAAGACTTAACAGACAAAACAGACAGGACAGGCACAGGCAAAGACCTAACAGGCACATAAGAAGGAACAGGCGAAGACATAGCAGGCACAAAAGGAGACATAACAGACGGGACAGGCACAGGCAAAGACCTAACAGGCGAAGACAAGGACGAGACAGGCACAGGCTTGACGGGCGAGGACATAACAGGCACACACGAGGACGAAACTGGAACAGGACGGGACAAGGCAGGACGGGTTGACTCAGCTACAGCAGGGACAGGCGAAGACGGAACTGATACAGGAACGGACGGAACTGGGACAATAGCAGACGGGGATGAAACACAGCATAAACCTTGAGTAGACTCAGCAACAGACTTGATAGGCACAGACGTAGACGACGAAACAGGAACAGCAGTAACTGGAGGCATGACTGGCACGGACGAGGAGATGCCAGACAGACCAGGTGATGGCACAGAATCAGACCTCAAAAACAGATCAAAATCCAGACGACGACACTCATCAACACAATCCTTCAACCACTGAGACATAATTAAAGCTTAACAGGCACCTTAACTGGGACTTATCTGGGACTTAACAAGTACTTAACAGGGACACTTACCCCGCAGGCTTCCGATAGGCGCAAAGTCCTAGTGCGTAATAGCCCGCGTCAGGTAAGTATGCCTTTTCAGCCTCTCCGGGACCGCAAAACGCAACTTGTCTGCGCATACCATGTGGTAATGGGGGTCACGTGCTCCTCGTTCCTCGTCCTGTCCACTCGCTGCTATGCTACCTAGAAAAGAGAAGAGAATGAGAAGGTTGGTTGGTTGGTTGGTCACTTGTTCTGCTTTCACTTGATTATTTCTTCCCCAGAGGGAAGTGGGCCACGCTCGGAGGTAGTGCTATACCGAGGCAACCCGTGGCCGGGACGAGGCAAGCCTCTTTTCCACGGCCCAGTTCCAAAAATCAGTTTAATATATGAGCTGCTCGATGAGCAGCGTATCAGATATTAAGCTGATAAGAACAGATTTTTTTCCATTTTAAAACTTTATTCAGGACAAGCAACTATTTACAGGCAACTACGATGCAGTAGATAAAACTATTTACACCCCAAAGTTACAAAATCAAACGAGGTTACAAGATCAAAAATACACAGGATGGAAAAAAAGCGTACTTCTCAAAAGGCTACGTCAAAAGAAAAACACAGTTCTTTACACAAGTCTTCTCCAAAATCAAAAGTGAAAAACAAGATTATCGTGATCCCGAAAATTACAAATAGCCGGATGAATCCAGAGAGACCGAAATCTAGTAGGAGAAAAGCGATGCTTGTCAATAACGATCCTATGCTTGACATCGGTAGCAATATATTTAATCAAGGCTCTAGAATCCTCTCTTCCGTTATGGAAGGTCGCTTTGTTTCGGAATTTCCAAACACCGTATAAGATGGTCTTTAAAATATACAAAAGAATACGAAAATTCTTACTGTCTGGGCGGGGGAACACATATAGAAAGACAGACGCACATGTTGGTTTGAAAGGGGTTGTCAGAAGAGAAGAGAGCAGAGGCAAAAAGAATAACCACACACGTTTGACTCGAGGGCAGTGCAAGAAGCAGTGATCAAGGGTCTCAGCCCTGGGACACGAAGCACAACGGGGGGAAGAAATGTAACCCCAATCGCAGAGGGACCGACGGACCTTAACCGCTCGGAGGGTGATCAGCCATGCCAGATCATTTTTGAAATTTTCAGTAAATTTATCGCGGACAAGTTCTAAGTGGTGGGACAGAGAAAAACTAGAAGAAATAAAAGGAGTCCAGAACCCAGGTAGAATTGCGGGGGTATAAAAAGCTTCCAAAAACAGAGAATAAAAGGCTTTAGACGAAAAGGGGAAACCCGAAGGGATGACCAAGGATCGCAGAGCAGCCAAAACATGTGTATAGAAAACAGTAGGCTGGGTGGCACTGGGCAGCCGATTGTCACGTAAACAAGCCCACTCGGGGCGTAAAGGGGCAAGGCTAGCAGCACAGAAATAGCGCACCAGAAAAAAACATTTGCAGGATACGTTCTCAAGAGAGGTAAAGAAGGCAGCCATTCGAGCTGCTTTCCCCTGACACACGAAATCTTTAAGACCCAGGCCACCCTTAGATAAGGGGCAGACGATTGTTTTTCGGGCAACTGTCTCTAGCCGGGAGCCCCACAAAAAGGGCCAAATTAAACTCCTGACTCGATCAAGGACCCACTTAGGAGGTTCGAGAAAACGAGAAACATATAACAGCTTGCTCAGGCCTAGTATGTTAAGAATTAAAACTTTGCCAATTAGGGACAGAGAGCGCGACTTCCACAACGAGAGGGAGTTATCTAGTTTGGAAAGGCGCGGCTCCCAATTATCGCGTTCCACATTAACTGTACCAAAGACAATACCCAGTACTTTCATTTTTCTAACCCAGGAGAGGCCAAGTGGCTGGTCCTGGCGATCTTTCCAGGCACCAAGCCACATGGCCTCCGTTTTAGCGACATTGAGTTTAGCGCCAGTGCCTCGTTCATAGAGGGAGATTGCAGAAAATAAAGAGACTAGAGAGCTGTGGTTCTTAACAAAAGCAGTCGTATCGTCGGCATATTGCCCAACTCGAAATTGTAGGCCTCCAGCCCCCGGGAGGAGAAAGCCATCGATCGTGGGAGAGGCTCGAATCTTACATGCGAGTACCTCGACACACAATATATAAAGCATAGGAGACAGAGCGTCTCCTTGTCGAACACCTCGACGCAGGGGAACAGGGTCAGAGAGAAAATCATTGACTAGAATTTGCATAAAAGCCCCGTTATATAAGGTTCGAATGCAATTCCGGAAAGATGGGCCAAAACCAAAATGTTCGAGTAAAGCTAGAAGAAAAGCTCTATTAACACGATCGAAAGCTTTCTCCTGATCAAGGGACAGTAAGATCCCAGTCTCTCCAGTACGCTCAATATAATCGAGACAGTCACGTAGCAAGATGAGATTGGAGGAGATCGATCTCCCAGGCACAGAGCAAGTCTGGTCAGGACTAACAATGCAATCTAGAACTTTGGCGAGGCGCATAGAGAACGCCTTTGAACATATTTTATAGTCAACGTTTAGAAGCGAGATGGGTCGCCAATTCTTCAAGAGTCTCTTGTCGTCGCGCTTATGAACCAAGCGGGTGAGGCTGGCCTTCATGGACTCGCACAGGACGCCATCATTAAGAGACTCGTTAAAAACGTCTACTAAAAGGGGTCCTAGACTCGACCAGAACGTAGAGTAAAACTCCACCGACAGGCCGTCGGGGCCAGGGGTCTTATTGCGATTAGATAATTTCAAAGCCTCAGAGGCCTCCGCTAAAGAGAGGGGGCCCTCACACATGTCCCGCTTATCATCAGGTAAGCGGGCTGTGACGTGAGAAAACAGCTCCTCCTGAACAGAGAGATCGATCTCTTCCTCCGAGAACAAGTCACTATAAAATTGTTCATGCACCTGCATGATCTGTTGGAGAGAGGAGACCTCAGTCCCATCTGCCGCAAAGACAGATGGGACCAGGGTCCTCTCATGCCGTTGTTTTTCTAAAGTAAAAAAATATCTAGTAGGGGCCTCACCCTCCTCCAACCACTTTGCGCGGCTTCTCACTTTAGTACCTTCAAATTCCGAGTCGAAAATAGCCTTGAGGGCGGCTTCGAGGGTAGCAATCTCGTGTGCATCAGAAAGGGATCCAGCGGCAAGCCGTTGTTTCAGGGCAATAAGACGGTTAGTAAGAAGGACCTTCTCCCGGGAGAGCGCAGTACGGCGGTCTCGGGAGAAGGAAATGGCAGCCGACTTGATATCGCGCTTTAAGGACTCCCAAAAATCCTTGGAGGAGGGGAAAGCATGACGAAAAAGCAGGTGGGAATCAATGGTTTCAGAAATAACTAAACAAAAATCCTTATCGTCAAGTAGTGAATTATTAATTTTCCAAACCCCCGGCCCGCCTTGCAAGGCGTCAGTGAGATCAAGCTCGAGAAAAACATAATCATGATCGGAGTGAACGCAAGGAAAAATAGAACAGTGTACAACCTGTTCGCACAGGCGACGATCAACTAGGAAAGAGTCAAGTCTACTAGCAATTAACTTATCAGAGCTAAACCATGTAAATTGCTTCTCGCGAGGGTGTTTAAAACGCCAGGCATCCCGAAGATGACAGGAAGTCTTGAGATCGGACAGGGTTGAGTCAAGCGAGGGTGCCCCCCCTAACTTATCTAGTGCGGAATCATAACAATTGAAGTCGCCTCCAATGACAAGCCGGGAGTTTGGAAAGAAATAAGAGTGTAACGAATGGAAAAAAGCCTTTCTCTCAGAGGGAATCGTAGGAGCATATATGTTAACTAAGTTTAGGTTGACCTGGTCAAACCGCACTAAGAGACTAAGGACGCGTCCACACGTATCCTTCTGCCACACTGAAATTCTATTTCGAAAACGCTCAGAACAAAGAACAGCTACACCGCCTCGCCGTCCAACCGCCGGGGCCCAAAAGGAGGGCCCGCGCCAGCGAGACGAGAGGGAGCGACGCCTAGAATCATCAGAAATCATAGTTTCCTGAACGAAACAAAAATCGAGACTAGATTTATCAAAAAACTCAGAAATAAACGAGAACTTACGATCACTCAATCCTCTAATATTAATCGAGCAACACTTGAAGGTAAAGGATTAAGTGGGCGCGTCATTATCGACGTCGATGTCTGGGGGTTCAGCGGAAGCTCCGTCTACGACGGGGCATGCCGCCTTACCTCCAGACCTCGACGGGCTACAAGTTGATCTAGGCCGCTTCCGACGAGGACGACGGACAGCGGTAATTAATGGAGCAGACTCACGAATGGAAGAAGAATCTGACCCGGCTTCTCCAGCTTCAGCGTCTTCAGTCTCAGCGTCTTCAACCTCAGACGAGGACGGAGCCATAGTGTCATCTTCAGAGTCCGTAAGGCGAGTAACATCACAATTCAGAACTGGGGCGCCAGGGGCTGTCGGAGAATCTTCTACAAGCAGGCCCTGGGAAGTCAGAGCACGATCTTCAGGCGAGTCAGGAGGCATGGACGAGCTAGGAGAGGCATCAGCTGCCTCGGCACAGGAATCAGTAACATCAACATCAGCAGCAGCAGATTCAGCGTCTGCGTGGGATTCTGCCGGAGACTCAGCATCACGGTAAGAGAGGGGGCGGCGGTACCAGGAGAGATTACAATCGATCGCCTTATGTCCAGGCTCTTTGCATATGCAGCAAAGCATGGGGCCCGGACAGGATCTGGCAACATGGCCAATAGTGTCGCAGTTATAACAGATCTCGTTGGCGCAATCCTTGGCCAGGTGGTCGGGACTGTGACAGTGACGGCAAGTCCTCTGCTGGCCGTCATAAGAGACGCGCAACAGGAACTTGCCAAAACGCAGGAAAGACGGGATCGGTGTGTGGATCAGCATTCGTAAATGGCGATGACCATTGAAGACAGTGGTGTATCCCTGTACACGACCGCGACGAGATGACAAAATTGGGCCATATTTACGAAGGCGGAATTCCAAAGCAGGGTCTGACAACTCGTAAGGGGCATCATAAACTGTCACGAAGGTCACACGATTCTGGGCCGGATGGACGGCTACAGGGCGCTGTCCAACGAGAAACGATGATTGGCTGACGAACAGGTCTCGGTAACGCTCAGTAGAAAAGGTGATTTGGACTGAACCATTAGGCGATCTCTGCAAACAGCGAACTGCCGAAGCCGGGATCCCATCCCGGATCAGACCATCAAAGATGACTTTACTGGGTGAAGACTTATCTAACAGCGTGAACGATGCCGAGCAGGGACGATCTGGGGTCACGTTTTCTGGATGGAAGTGTTCTTTTTCAAAGGCAGACAGGTATGATCTTCGGGTACGAGCAGAACGAGTAGTAGAGCTAGCTAGCCCACGACCCACTCTGGAGGCATAAGTATCAGCAGCCGGCTCATTCTGGGAGGAGCTATTATCAGCAGGAGAGGACACATCCATGTGGGAGGTCTCATCAGGCACAAGAGATTCCAGATATTCAGTAATTGGGGTAGCGCCAGCACTTGGAAGCGAAAAGGAGACGGGTTCAAGAGGAAACTTGCATTCAGGAACACTTGACCAGGAACTAGGATCAGCATCAGTATCAACATCCATAGCTAAAACGTGTCAGCTACGTGTAGCAGGAGGAAACCCAAGTCTTACAAAATTTTAAGAGCTTTGGCGTTCCCTCCCGGCAGGTACTTAGCACTCGCTCAGAAAAAAAAAGAGCCAATTCACAACAAAAGTGGGATCTAGCCAAAAGGCCGAGAAGCGATGCCCGTAAATGCTCACAGTGGACAAGGTGCTCCCAGTCTCATGGCCACGAGATATGGTGGTCCGATTACAATCCGTGCCAAGGAAGGAATGCCCAAAGCCAACCTGAAAGCGAGGCGCACACAACGATCGCCCTTGTACAGTGGGCAGCAGCCACCAGCATTGCATGGCACTTGCGTTGACGGCAAGAGGACAAATGCACATTGTGCTTGCTCTGACCTCGTTTTCATTTTCCCTTATAACAAAGTTAATTTTCACGGAGAATTACTTGTCTACGACCATACCACAGGGAAAACACCGGTTCTCGTCCGATCACCGAAGTTAAGCCCTGTCGGGCGGGGTTAGTACTTGGATGGGAGACCGCCTGGGAATACCCCGTGTTGTAGGCTTCCCTTTTTCCTTCTGTACACTTGATTATCTCAAAAAATCTCAGTTTCCTTCAATGAAAGAACATTGCAAACCAGGTTTTTTGAACACAACATGCCAACGATATGTCAAAGATGAGACATACAACAAAAACAAAATAGTTCACACGAGAAAGTGGAACTTGTATTCCCAAGGGAGCGCGTGCGCGCGAGATCTTATCAATCCAACGTTTATGACATGAAACGTATCTTTTCGTGTAAGCAAAGAACAGGATACGACAAGAAAAAAATGCATGCACTGTTATGCATTAGATGGAAGTTAACCTAGCCCGGATGATATGTATACAACGAAGGCTACAACACTACAACATTGATCTTGCGAAAACGTGACTTACGTGACGTAGCGCACTTCAAAGTCTTACTGTTCCCTGCTCAACACGGACAGTACGTATTCAAAGGGCCGATAAGACACTATCCTGACCATGAAAGATTTACAATCCAATTAACTGATAACATAGAGAAACCACAAAGTGTTGGCCACAGAAATGTAACGCCAACTGATCTGGCGGGTCCTCAGTTACTCAATGCAAAACGGGCTCTCCAGAACGCAACATAACACAACGCAAAAGAAATCTATCGCGATGGAGCAGTACAAACACACATCCACTTACGTTTTCGAAACGATGCACGAGGATAAGAGCTCGACCCGCTGGCATTTTCTTGTCTCACTCGTCTATCGATGGAAATCGATGCGGCTGAAATAAACACGTCATCTCGCTCTCTCTACGGCCAAGAATGAAAGAAATAAAATCACAGTTTTGCAGTGCACCAAGTACGGAACATTCACCTACAATTTCAGCAGTGGACTTCACAAATACAACTCACCTTCCTTAGTCTTTACACCGCCACCGCATCTCCTTCCCTGCCCTGCCTGAAACGTTACCAACAAACCTTCCCATTAGCCAACTTTGCCACCGGGGTTTGGTGCGGGGACTAGCGCGAACGCAGGTCCCCACTACCAGAAATTATACGCTCGAGTTACCCACATTTGGGGTAATCGCAAGGGTCAACCCAATCGAAGTGCAATGAAAGAGCCTCACCTTGAGAGGACTGCCTCCCTGATCACAGTGCCTCCCGCGTCAGGTAAGTTTAAACGCTTGAAGAACAACGGTAGGTAAAAACGAAGGCGAGCTTTAAGAGAGGCCAAGAGGCTGACCGCACTGGGTGGCTCAGAGCGAAACCGAAAGTTATTGCGTTGCACCCAAGCCAAGTATTTACAAACGTTGAGGAGGTATGAAAAGACACGAGGTACGCAACGCAGGTCGTCTGCAGAGAAGCCAAACAGGGCATGCCGCACATCGATTGAAGGAGCCAGAGGGGAAGCCAGGGAAAGCTGGGTCTGGACCCAGGCGTACCCGCTCTGGACCAATGGGCAAGAGAAAAAGAGGTGCTCGAGAGACTCGGTATGATATCCACAAAAGCATGCAAGGGGAACAGACATGCCAAAGGAGGACAAGCGCTCGGCGGTGTATAGGACCCCATGCGCAATCTTCCAGTTGAGGTCACACACCTGACGATCCAACGGAAGGAAGAAAAGTGACCGCCAAGTGGCTGGCCAGTCAAGAGAACCAAAGGAAGGCCGAAACTTGGACACACAGTGGGGCTCAACAGGGCTGAGCTGGAGAAGGACACAGTAAGTGGATTTGCATGAGGCTGAGGAAACGGGGAAAGGACCACCAATCGAGGAACCAAAAACGAGATCAGAGGAGGAGGCAGAGCCTCCAGCAGAAATCCAGTAGCTAATCAAATCAGCATAGAAGGGGGGAAGGGAAGCACGAGGGAAAGACGTTGGATTTGCAAAGAAGTCAAAGGGCGCAACGTCATATCGATCAAGCAGCCAGTAGGTCAAAAGGAAGACCCAACCGTTAGGGCAGACAGAGAGCCGGCGTACCCACTGGATGAGAAGTGCCGCGACTTTAAAATCGATGGAGACGACAGAGAAGCCGCCACGATCTCGGGGAAGATACATTACCCGGCGCGCAACAAGCTCACGCTTACCCGCCCAGATGAAGCTGAAGACGGTACGACGAAGCTCAGAGCGGACCCATTCGGGCATATGGACGAGGGACGCGACGTACCATATACGGGAAAGCGCCAAGGCGTTGACAACCAGAGCCCTTCCAGCGAAAGAGAGAGAACGGGAGCGCCAGGAGTCAAGACAGCGAGACACGGCATCAAGGCGAGGACGCCAGTTATCCTCGGATAAATCCCCGTGACCAATGTAAACTCCCAAGACCTTGATCTTAACAAGAGACCAAGAGATACCAACTGATGGGAGTAGGGGACGAAAACGCCATGGACCAAGCAGGAGACCCTCACACTTGGAGAGATTAAGCTTTGAACCGGAGCCATTCTCAAAAAGGTTATACATGGAAAAAACAGCATCGATGGCGGGGTCAGAACAAACAATGACAGAAGTGTCATCCGCATAAAGAGAAACAACAGGCAGGGGAGAAGGAAGACCAGGGGGCTGCAGCCCAGAAATGGCTGGGTGAGAACGCAGGGCAGCCGCCAAGACCTCGATGGAGACGACATAAAGCAAAGGAGAAAGGGGGCAGCCCTGGCGAACACCCCTAGAAGGCCAGAAAAGGTCCGACTGATACCCGTTAATAAGGATGGCACTCCTGACATTGTTATATAGTAGTTTGACCCAGGAGATAAAAGACGCACCGAAACCAAATTTTTCAAGGACACGGAAGAGGAAGGCCCAGTCCACTCTGTCAAAGGCCTTCTCCTGGTCAAGAGACAGAATGGCAGCTGGCGTATTAGTTTCAGACGTGTAGTCAACCAGATCTCTCAGGAAGGAAACTGAATCCCCGATGAAGCGCCCACGGACACCGCAGGTTTGATCGGGACTGATGACAGAATGAAGGACTCGAAGGAGGCGACCAGCCAAGACTCTAGCACACAACTTATAGTCACAGTTAAGGAGGCTGATCGGCCGCCAATTCCTATGTTCCAGGCGATCACCTTTCTTGAAAATGAGGGTAATGAGTGCGGTCCTCTGAGACACAGACAGGGAGCCAGACAAAAAGGCATCATTGAAAACATCAACAAGGTCAGGGCCAAGAATGTGCCAAAACGCCCGATAAAATTCCTTGGGAGGCCATCAGACCCGGGAGCTTTCGAATCAGCCATCCCTTCCAAAGCCTTAGAGACTTCAGTCAAAGCGAAGAGGCCTTCACACTGGCCACTTTCAACGGTAGAAAGGTGGGAAGACAGTTTAGACAGGAGATGATCCTGAGCAGACATATCAATGTGACAAGCAGAGAAGAGATCTGAATAAAAGTCAACCCAGGACGAGCATATGGATGCAATGTCAGTAGCAAGGGTGCCATCGGAGAGACGCATGGCAGAGATCCAATCCTTGGCACCACGCTGTTTTTCGAGACGCAGAAAATAACGGGTAGAAGCCTCGCCCTCCTCGGCCCAGCGAACTCTAGAGCGGACTCGAGCACCCTCAGCTTCAAACTTATCACGCTCGGCTATTTTGGCAAGGACGTTGTTGTATACGTCAAGGAAGGAGACCCTGCCGGCATCAATAAGGGACTTGAGATGACCAGCGAGGGACTCCAGCAGAGCGAAGGAAGCCTTGCGAGATGAAGAGCGGTGCGAACAGTACCGCATGCAAATACCTTTAATATGATTTTTGCCTTTATCCCACCAAGCTTGAAGGTTGGAAGAGGGCTTACCAAGTCTCCAAGACTGCCAGAACCTCTCAATAAGAGTAACAAAATCAGGATCACGGAGTACAGAGGTGTTGAACTTCCATGGCCCGGAACCACGAGGTAAGGGCACAGGAATAGTACAAGCTAACAACACCCCAGAATGGTCCGAGTAAGGGCATGGCAGTATGGAGCAGGAGGAAACATGATGAAGCCAGGAGATGGGGCAACCAATAAAATCAATCCTGGAGGAGAAGGCTCCATTAGGCCGTGTCCAAGTAAAAGCTGATGTACGAGGGTGGAGGTACCGCCAAATATCAATGATGCAACAGTCGTCAAAGAGAGCGTTCAAGGAGCGAGATGAATCACGGCACAAAGAGGAGGAGTCCGGATCGCGGCGATCCCAAGACCGATCAAAGACGGCATTAAAATCGCCACAGACGACTGTTGGGATAGCTGGGTCAACCTGATCTGAGACATAATGAAAAAAGGCGGTGCGATCCGGGTCACGATTTGGTGCGTAGAGAGAGATAACACGGAAGGAGATCCCATTGAGTTTAAAGTCACCACACACAAAACGCCCGGAAGAGTCAGAGATGGAGCCGCACAAAGTGTAAAAATTACGGAAGAGAAGGGCGGTGCCACAGGAATGAGAAGTACCAGGGGAGCACAACACAGAAAAGCCAAGAGAGCAGAACCAGGATGAGCATTCAGAGGCAGAAACGGTATGGGTCTCTTGAAGACACACGAAGTCGACAGAGCACCGAGACAGCCACTGAAGGAAAGACATACGTTTATTTGGGTCACGGACACCATTAACATTAAGGGATAAAAAACGAGCCATGAGGGGATTAAGGGAACTACAGCAGAGATTGCGAAACATCAGGTCTCTGTGCGTCCTCAAGAAGAGAGGAGCTGACAGAGACTACAGCAGGAGACAAAGGCTGCTCGGGTGCCTCAATGAGAGGCATATGAGGAGAACCAGTCTCAAATTCAGAGTCCCCAAGGGGCGGAATAACAACAGAAGGCGCAACGGCCTCCACGGAGGGAGGCTCAGGGGCCAAAACAGAGACATCATCAGTAGGTGGTTCCAGTGGGGTGTTTTCACACGAAACCTTCCCAACTTTGGAAGATACTACAGGAGCACAGTCCTCACTATCCGAGCTGAGGTTGCGCTTACGAGAGGATGGGAGGTCCTCATCATCCGAGCCATCGTCGGAGGAGGAGTCAGAGAGACGCGTCATCTTCCAGTCCACATCAGGATTAACCCCAACAAGGGAGTCCTCATCAGTAATACAGATATCAAGGGAAACAGCAGAAACAGGCAGAGGAGAAATCTCTGCAAGGGAGTCTTCGTCAGCCGTATCAAATTCAGAGGCTGGAGGAACATCAGACTGATCCCCAGCGAGGGAGCCTTTGTTAATAGAATCAATCGCAGGAGTCCCACCGGGGGGAGCAGAAAGATTATCAGACTGCACCTGAGAAACAACAGAAGCACCAGGTTGGGCAGGGTGAGCACCAAGACTGACCACAGCATCAGCAAGATCGCCAGCAGGGTCCCCTGCATCGGGGGGATGGGAAGGCTGCTGAGGAGGGGGGGGAGTGGCGGAAGAGAGTGGAGGAAAATCCCCCAGATCAGCACAAGAAGAGGCCACAGCGGGAGGAGCCACAGGAGGACCTTGTCCCCACGGATTGGGGCAATTATGGGCGAAGTGACCGGAAAGGCCACACCTTCGACACTTGTCCTTATTAGGGCAATTAGCTGACACATGACCATGTACAGCACAAAGGTTACATACTAGAGGCTGGCCCCTGTACCATGAACGACACTGATAGTCGTTGATTTTGAGAAACTTGGGTACAGGGTCAGTGATAATCATTGTGACTAGGCGGGTCCCAGTAAAAACTTCACTGTTAAGATACTTTTGTTTGCTGACCTTTTTAACATTGCCAAAAGGCGCAAGAGCAACTTCAATGTGAACATCGTGTTCTTCGAAGGGAAAGTCAAAGACGTGAACGACCGAGGCGGGGGGCCCCCGCCCAAGATCCGGCACCACAAATCAAAGAGGTATACTCCTTCCTTAGATTTGGCAGCACGAAAGGCTTGATCGGTGCGAAAAGTAACTCTCAGGATTTCGTAGCAGACCTGGACAGCGACGACGGATTCGCCCAGCTGTCGAACGACCTCCTTCATGATATCAGATTTGGTTTTATCAGAGAGTTTCCTCCCACACTGTATATTGAGAGTAAGAGGTTGTCTCATCATGGAAAAGGCAGGTATGCAAGAATATTTTAACTTATGGAAAAAGGTAGGGTTTCCCACCTATGAAAAACGGGGTTCCCACCTATACTTCTGTGGGGCTACCGTCTACAACAATATTTAATAGAATACACTGGGGATTCCCACCTACACTCTGTTGGGCTACCCGCCTAAGAATTAATTACGGAGTTTCCACCTACACTTCCGTGGGGCTACTGCCTATGAATAAATACGGGGTTCCCACTTACACTTCTGTGGGGCTAATGTCTACAACAATGCTTTTAAAGATACTGCGGGGATTCCCACCTACACTCTGTGGGGCTACTCGGTCAAGAGGATACACTTAAGAGATAACAACGGAGTTCCCACCTACACTTCCATGGGGCTACCGCCTACTTTTAACGTGATAATATGGCTTAAGGAATAAATACGGGGTTCCCACCTACACTTCTGTGGGGCTACCGTCTACAACAATGTTTTATAGGATACTGCGGGGATTCCCACCTATACTCTGTGGGGCTACCCAATTACAAAAAAAATGCACTTTGAGAAGTAAATACAGGGTTCCCACCTACACTTTGTAGGGCTACCGCCTAAATTAGACTACAAGAAGGGCTTACCCCGGGTCAGGACAGGCCGTCCAGCATCAGTCCCCGGGAGGGTCACCCATGAAAAAATTATATAAGAAAAAATGAAAAAAAGACAAGGCACACAACTTACAATACCACAAGTGGCAGAAAGGCTTGAAGCAATAACTTGGAGCACTCCCACAAGTAAGGCATCGGATGGGCACAACACTCACCAAGGGCCAGACCCGTGTCAGGTAAATTTCTTTTTTTGTTTAAGGCGAACAGGCACCCCCACAGTAGCGTGAGTGCAATGGCTCCTGGACCTAACATCAAATCCCACACCGTATGAGGGTGAGGGTACGCCTAAACAGAGGGTGCAACCAGCACGCCAAACACGCCGGGGGATCAAACCCCGCCTCCACAAAAATTAAGGCAACACAACGAAAACAGGACAAGACAAACAAAAGAACTGCACACTGGAGACGCCTCGTCTGACTTACACTCCAGAGCGACAGTTCACACTAGACAAACGTAACGGAAACAAAACAAAAAGACTTCAGCCCGGGGAGGAATCATCAGAGGAGTGAAACTCCCGAGCAAACCAGTCAAGCGGGGTCGAGAGACTGTTGGAGTGACAATTGCCATGAGCAATCTCCCAAGTGATCATGTCATAGCAGACTTCCCCGTAGGTACCTGTAGGCCTGCGCTGCTGGGAGGAGCCAGAAGGACCCATAAAGTCCTCAGGCTCCGAATACTCCTCAGGAGTGAACTCCACAGGGAGTGTAAGACTTTGTGGTAACTCATCATTGTCCGAGACTACGGAATGCACGGGAGCCAGCAGACTCTGCATGGGAGGAGGACGAAACAGGAAAAGGAAGCAGAACAGGAGCACTGAACAGTAAGAACGTTACAGACGACTGGGAGACAGGCAGATCAGGAGCAGGAGCAAGCACAGGGACTTGAGAGACAGCCGGAACAGGAACTGGAGCGGACGAGACAGGAGCAGCAGACACGATTGGGACAGAAGACACAGAACAGGATGAAACAGGAACAGACGAGATGGTGAAGGTAGGAATGGAAACTGGAACATGCAGACCAGCAGGACGAGGCGGGCACCAAGCCTGCTTACAATCCCGAGCCATGTGACCTGGCAAATGACCGGGTTCACGACAGATGGGACAGGTAATGGGTTGGCCAGCATACCACACACGAACGGTAAAGTTGGATACACTCACAGAAGACAGTATGGACTGAACTGACTCATGAAACGTTGAGGGACTTCTCTAGTTTGTTTAGCTTGGGTTGCCAATTATCATTCTCAACAGGGATAGTACCAAAAAAGACCCCAAGAATTTTCATTTTCTTGACCCAAGTAAGTCCAAGGGGTTCGTCAGTCCGAGAACGCCAAGCACCAAGCCACATGGCCTCCGTTTTCGACTTATTTAGCTTAGCTCCAGAACCACGTTCGTAAACACTAACACAATCAAAAAGCTTATTTAGAGAGAAAAGGTCTTTCAAAACAGCAGTAGTGTCATCAGCATAAAGGCGAACTTTCGCCTGCAAACCCCTTGCACCAGGAAGTAAAAACCCCTCAATCTCTGGAGATCTACGGATCAGATTAGCAAGAACTTCTACACATAAAACATAAAGTAGAGGAGAGAGAGGATCCCCCTGACGGACACCCTGTTCAAGGGGGATACTCTCAGTAAGCCAATCATTAAGGATGATACGCATGCAAGCACCATTATAAAAGGTACTAATCCAACGACAAAAATCAGAACCAAAACCGTAAACATTAAGCAGCTCTAGAAGGAAGACGCGATCGACTCGGTCGAAGGCCTTTTCTTGATCTAAACTAATCAAAATAGCAGACTCATTTGTTTGCTCAATGTGGCTAAGAACATCGCGCAACAACGTCACATTAGAAAAGATTGAACGACCCGGAACAGAACAAGATTGATCAGGAGAAACTATGTGATGCATAACTGAAGAAAGACGAGTTGTGATGGCTTTAGAGATAATCTTATAGTCCACATTGAGCAAAGAAATGGGCCTCCAGTTTTTCAAATGTTTAATATCCCCACGTTTCTTATAAATAAGGCGAGTAACGCTTCCCTTCATAGAATCTGAAAGTTCAGAGTCGCGGAAACATTGGTTTGCAACTGATAGTAAACGGGGACCCAAAATGTCCCAAAAACGCAAGTAAAATTCGACAGACAAACCATCAGAACCAGGTGACCTTCCTAGGCTAAGGCTCTTTAATGAGGTAGTCAATTCATCTAAAGTTAAAAGTCCCTCGCATGAGTCGCGCAGAGGAGGAGAAAGCGAAGAAGGAATAGAATCAAAACAGGATTGTTTACACACAGGATCAATAACCTCCTGCGAGAAAAGATTTGAATAAAAGCGCACGTGCGCACGTTCAATCTCCTCCCGAGTGAAAACTTCAATGTCATTATCATTCAAAATGGAAGAAACGTTATTACGGTCTAAGCGCTCACGTTCTAACTTGAAGAAGAAGCGTGAAGGCTTCTCGCCCTCTTCAAGCCACTGGACGCGAGAACGGATTTTAGAACCTTCTAAAACACGCAAGGTAAGAGCCTTCAGTTCAGATTCAAGCCGAGAAATTTCAGGGGCGACCGAAAGGTCGCCACAGACAAGACGGCGCTTAAGACCAATTATTGCATTAGTAATAAGGACGCGCTCATGCGAGAGACTTCTACGTTTATTCCTAGCAAAGGAAATAATTTCCGAGCGAATAGAGTCCTTAAAAAAGTCCCACCAACATTTGACTGACGGAAAATAGTCAACACAATCGGAGAGCTCGTGAATCTTAGCATCAAAAGAATGACAAAATTCGCTATCATTCAAAAGGGAGGAATTAAATTTCCATAAGCCCGGACCACGCATATAATTAGAATCCAATTTTAAAGAAAGATTAACAAAATCATGATCAGAAAAGGCGCAAGGAGAAATGTCACAGGACTGAACTAAAGGGAATAAATTTCGGGAAACAAGGAATTTGTCAAGGCGCGAGCCAATGGAGAAATTAGAATTAAACCAAGAACACGCTCGGACACGGGGATGCAATTTGCGCCAAGCATCTTCAAGGTAAAGTGAATGACGAAAATCAGAGAGATATTTTGCAATAGAAACATTGCCACCAAACTTATCTAAATCAGATTCATAGCAATTGAAATCACCAGCAATAATAGTAAAATCAGCAGGGAGGCAGAAAGCATGCAAATTCTCGAAAAACACTTTCCGGTCAGTCAAAAGGGTGGGAGCATAAATATTGATAATATTAAACTTACGATTATTATACTCAACAAGTAAACTAAGGACACGTCCATCATGATCTCTACGCCAAGATAAAACTTGACCATCAAAACGATCGGAAATCAAAATAATAACACCAGCCTGTTTACCAACAGCAGGGGACCAAAAGGATGGCCCACTCCAGTCAGCAACCAGGGAATTAAAGGCAACAGGATCAGATATTAAAGTCTCCTGAATGCAAATAATACTGAAACCAAAACGAACATAGTCAAGTAAAGCTTTCCGGGTAGCCTGATTAGAACCACGTGAATTAATTGAGATTAAATTAAATAAAGAGGTCATGATGGACGGCTTTTTTTCGTGGGCACACGCGAAGGATTTGTTGACTTACGAACAGGCACATTGGTTGATATGACATTAGCAGGTGTCCGGTTGGATCCTCTCTTGACGGCCCGTCCCAGCGTACGAGATGGGAAAAGGTCAGGCGAAGGGGCACAATCATCTGAGGTCAGAATCATCGGAAACAACAAGAGGATGGTCACATCAGGGTCAGAAAACAGCGAGCGAGAGGTCTGTAAAGGCAAATCAGCATCAGGATCAAGGTCAGCAGGATCAGCATCGTGAGTAGAATCATCGTCGGAAACAAGGTCAACATCAAGATCAGGAACAGCATCAGGAACAGGGTCAGCGTCAGGAGCAGGAACATTATCAGGATTAGAGTTGTCATCAGGGTAGTCAGGAAGGAGGTCAGGTGGGGGATCGGCAACATCCATAGCGTAGGCCATTTCAGCATCAGAGGCAGCTTCTACCAAGGCTGGATTAGAGGGCGCATAGGAAGCCAAAATACTCTGGGACTGAGAAAGGTCAGAAGAAAGTGGAGGGGAAGATTGCATCTGTGAAGGGGCCGAGTGCTCAGAAGAAGGCTGCAAAGAGGAAGACTGCGACGAGGATTGGGAAGAGCAGGATGAAGATAGGTGGCTGGGAGGCTGTGAAGGTCGATTAGAGGGCTGAACAGCAGGTTGAAGGTCAGGAGTTGGCTGGGGAGGAGGATCATCCGGCTTGTCAGCATCACGGTAGGATCGAGGACGGCGATGCCACGAATGCTGACAATCAATAGCCCTATGGCCTTGGTCACGACACACACAGCAGAAGTCATCCTCAAGGCATTCCTTAAACATATGACCAGTACGCTCGCAGTTGTAGCAGAAGGTATTAGGGCAGTCCTTAGCCATATGATCGGGGAGGTTGCACTTTCGACAAGTAGGCGTCTGGATTGTCGTGACGAACACGGACTAGAACCCGGCCAAAACGCAGAAAGGAAGGGATAGACTTAGACAGGACCATACCAAAGACTCGAGTTCCATTGTCCACCGCAGGGTAGTTCTGGTGTTTACTACGGCGAGCAAACTTCACAGTACCAAAGGGAGCAAGACGCATATGAAGAGCAGAATCAGGAAGCTCATAAGGAGCACCAAAAACAGCAACATAAACAGTACGGGGGTTACCAGAAGATGTAGGAGCACCAGAGCGGAGGAAACGAGGCACCAACGATGAAGCCTCGAAGAAAGGTATTACGGTAATCTTCTTTCGTAAAGGTGACACACACTTGCTGCGGGGAAACCCACTGACGCAGCGAACAGCAGCAGAAGGGATCTGGCAGGTCTGCAGGTCGGTAAAAAGATCCTTTAAAGCGAAAGTCACCATCAGGTTTTGGAAAAAAGGCAGAACACGGTCTCTCTGGCAAGCGGTTATCAACAGAAAATTCTCTCTCTCAAATGCAGACGGAACAAAACGATTGAACAGGAGGATTCATTGACGGAACAGGGTCACCAGAACAGCAGTGACACCAGCATATGAAATAACAGTATTCGATGAGGCAGCAGAAATATCAGAGGAAGGATTCACAGCAAAACAACATCTTCAGAAACATGATCCATAGGGGCGTCGCCCCAATTGACACGTGTATCAGTATCCATAAATCGCAATAGCAAGGATACCACAAGGAACGAAAAACCTACTACCAAAATGGTAGGGCTTCGCCCTGGGAGAACCCACAAAACATCGGCCAAAAAGACTTAGCCAAAAGGCCGAGAAGCGATGCCCGTAAATGCTCACAGCCGACAAGGTGCTCCCAGTCTCATGGCCACGAGATATGGTGGTCCGATTACAATCCGTGCCAAGGAAGGAATGCCCAAAGCCAACCTGAAAGCGAGGCGCACACAACGATCGCCCTTGTACAGTGGGCAGCAGCACCAGCATTGCATGGCACTTGCGTTGACGGCAAGAGGACAAATGCACATTGTGCTTGCTCTGACCTCGTTTTCATTTCCCCCTTATAACAAAGTTAATTTTCACGGCAAATTACTTGTCTACGACCATACCACAGGGAAAACACCGGTTCTCGTCCGATCACCGAAGTTAAGCCCTGTCGGGCGGGGTTAGTACTTGGATGGGAGACCGCCTGGGAATACCCCGTGTTGTAGGCTTCCCTTTTTTGTTCTATCCACTTGATCATCTCAAAGAATCTCAGTTCCCCCCACCAAAGAAAGTTCCAATACAGCCTTTTTAAAACACAACATTTCAAGCAAATGTCAAAAATGAAAAATGCAACAAAAACAAAATAGTTCACACGGGAAAGGCGAACTTGTGTTCCCAAGGGAGCGTGTGCACGCGAGATCTTATCAAACCAACGTTTATGACATCAAAGCTATCTTTTCGTCTGAGAACGGCAAGTGACGAAATTGACGCACTGTTATGCATTGGATGAAAAGAGAAACTAGTTAGTGGGGAACATGTGTATACAACGACGGCTAGAAAATTATAAAATTGATCTAGTGAAAACGTGACTTGGTGGAGTTGACATTTTCACTGTTCTCCGTTCAACATGGACAGTATTCAGGCCCCAGTTGTTCAAAGGGTGAACAACATTGTTCAGAAAATAAGTCACTATCCTTCCTGAGTATAACACATTTACTTTCACGATAACAATTCAATTAATTCATAACACAGAGAAAGGACAACGTGCGTGTTGGCCACAGAAATGTAACACCAACTGCCCTGGCCATTTCTCATGTTACTCAATGCACGCCGGATCGCCAGAAGGCAACATAGTACAAGGGAGGCATAAGAAATCTATCACGCTTACAGATAGGCGATGGAACATTGCAAACATACGTCCACTGACGTTTTCCAAACGATGCGAGAGGATAAGAGGTCGATCCGCCCTCCGGTACTTTCTTGTTTCACTCGTCGATCGATCTATCCTCGATGATTTCTCTGCAGCAACGAAGAATGCAAGAAATGAAGTGAGGTTCCGCTCCGCACTGCACCCACCAAATAACTCAAACATTCAACGAGATTTCAATTCACGGGAAACTCACCTTGGCCTTGGTTACTCCGTTCCGTCCAGTCTCGTCAGTAAACAACAGAGCATCTTTCCATGCTTTCCTGACTGACTGAAATCACACCAACAAACCATCCCTTGAGTGCCATTCCTTTCCCAAGGGGGGTGCGGGAACTAGCGCGAATGCAGGTCCCCACTACCAAAAATTATACGCTCGAGTCACCCACATTTGGGGTAATGGCAAGGGTCAACCCAATCGAAGTGCAATGAAAGAGCCTCACCTTGAGAGGACTGCCTCCCTGATCACAGTGCCTCCCGCGTCAGGTACGTTTTTTTTTATGATTAAGGCGAATGGCTGGCCCTCCGGTAGGGTGAGTGCAATGGCCGCCAGACATAATGATGAATCCGTCAAACACAACGGTTCACCTCAAACGGGGGTGCACCAACACGTCAACTTCGCCAGGGAAACGAACCCCGCTCCTACCAACAAATAACAAAAGACAAACACATAAAGGAAGAATTGCACCTAGGAGATGCGTCGCTTGACTTACACTCCTAAATGACAATCCGACAAAGACAACAATAAGGACTCAAAAACAACTGGACAAGCCAAAACAAGCACGACGCAGCACAAGGGTGAAAAGCGACTCACAAAAGGCCACCCGTCAACAGACTCATCCAACGCCAAGACGTTGGTTCACCCCAGAAAAGCGGCCAGGTCACGCACACAAAACAAACTTAAATATGATCAACCAAAGCATCATTTTGTAACGAAGCCACCACACCAGGACCACCCCACTGACGGACAAAATAACGACGACGGCGTTCGGACCAGAAACGACGGAAAACAAAGGGAGATTAAACCGAACCGTAGACTTCACACGCTCCATAACATCAACAGCCGAGGGACGAACAACACTAAAACGAAAATCATTCTGAGCCCCCCAAATCCAAAATTTGAAGACATTCATCATATAATCAAAAACCCGAGGAACCACAGACAACTCATCAGCCGAGAAACCAAAAAGCGCATGACGAACCCAGATAGAAGGACAAAGAGGTGAAGCCAAGAACATAAGAGATTGAAGCCATGAAAAAAGACTGACAGCCAGAGGACAGTGAAAGAACAAATGTGAAAGAGATTCAAGTGGAGAGACTCAAGTGGAGCAATAATGTTTGGTCACGTAATTGTTGGGTCCGTATTTATCGCTCTTTTTATCCTTTTGGCGCAACCACAACCCGCTGAAAAATACTCAGGCCTACGACTAAACACAACGTGCAATGGTTGGAACAGTTTTGAGTCAAATATCTACAAGTATTCCACGGATATTTTGAAAATTTTATCTTGGTCTTCGTCTATTTAGTAGTATGGTAGTGCAAAAATGTTGGGTTTTTTGCTTTATTGCTCCGAGCAAGATTGAGCAATCCGCCATTTTGAATTTAAAATTACCAAGCGCGGCGGCGGCGGCCATTTTGAATTAATGTAGTGGGAATTTAAAATTCAAATATTATGGGTGGATGAGACATATATATGAAAAAGTGTGTGTGTTGCAAGACTTGTGGTATGGAATGGGAACGTGTTGGGTACGTTTTCTGCTTAGGTACTCATCGTTTTTTCTGCTTAGGTACTCATCCTGCTTAGGTACTCATCCTGCTTAGGTACTCATCCTGCTTAGGTACTCATCCTGCTTAGGCTCTCATCGTTTTTTGCTTAGGCTCTCATCCTTATTTTGGCTTAAGATTTTGGAGGTCCGATCCTTTTTGGCTTTACATACATAGGTTTTACATAGGATTGACATAGTGTTTACATAGTGACTACCTCAAATGCAAAGTGACTACTTCAAACATAAGCGAGAACGTGTCGGGTACGTTTTAGGTGTAGGTAAAATGTTTGTGCGGGTGCATGTGGTATGGAGTCCAAAGGTCGAGTGTGGATTAGCATACGGCGGGAGAATTAGCATACGGCGGGAAGATTGAATTTTTTTTTTTAAGTCGTGTCAAAATGAAAGTTTGGAAGCGAAATTCGGTGAGATCGACGGTGAAAGTGGGCGAAATTTTTTCACAGGAGGTTAGGAAAAAATGTGAAGGAAAGGATAGGTCGACGAATTGGGCGAAATATTTTTTGGAAATGTGATTTGAAAGCAGAAAGGTGAAATCAAGGCTTTACGGTCGATTGGGTTTTGGCGGGAAGATTTAAATTCAGGACACTCAGTGATGGTCTTACATGAACTTGGCCCCGATTCGAATGAAAAAGTATATAAGCAGACGTTGAGCAAGAGGTTGTGTTCTTGTTGTTGAACTCCAGTGGTGAGAAGATGTCTTTCGTGTGCGGTGAATGCGGAAAGAAATTCAAGGAAAGGTTTCAGTTGAGCCAACATTTACAAATCCATTTAAGTTCTGATGTTTGGAAACATAGTTGTGAGTGCGGATACAAGACCTACCGCCAATCCAATCTCAAAAGGCATCAGAAGGTTTGTAAAAAACGAAGGAATGAAGAAGCAAGTTGTTCGTCGGTCGGAGGAGGAGGAGCGAGCGGTGGTTCGGCGGTGGTGAGTCCTATGACTCGGAAAAGAAAGAAGCCTAAACGTTATGCGACCGACGATATTGAATTGTATTTACATCCGAGTCGAAAGATGAAACGCGAGCCGTTGGACAATGTGTCTCGCTCGTGGAAGAAGTTGGAGAAGGCTCATCGTTGTCGGCGGCAGCGTCGAAATTCAGAGTCGAGTTTGAACAAGAACATTTCAAAGGAAGAAGCCATCCGAGGGATTAAGACTTGCTGGGCTTGTGGCAAGTACTATAAGGCTTGGTGGAGAGTGCACAAACATAAGAGGGAATGCATTCAACGACCCGCCATTTTAGCTTATTTGGAGCAAAGGGAACGAGAAGAAGAACGGTCGCAGCAACGCGGAGGGGTAGGAGGGGAGCAAGAAATGATTCCTGAATGGAACGAGGATCCGCTCTTGTTTCCTCGAAGACAAATTCGGGAGGAACTCGATGCGAGGTTTGAGGATGTATCAGAGAATCAAAAGGACGAGTTGGTGAATCTTTACTTGAAGAATTGGAAAGATATTCGCCAGAGATTTAGTCGTGAGAGAGATGAAGTGGTGGTGCGCACTTATAATTTTCGTATCGACGACGCTTCTCCTGCAGCTTTGTGGAAGTTGACGCAGCAAGTGATCCATGATCAGACTCATGCTTTTAAGATCTCTTGCAAATATGGATTTATTTTAGTAGACAAGGTGACAGGAGTCTTTACTTATTTTGATGCCAGGAAAAATAATTTCAACGTGTTGACATTAGAAGAAGACGTTTCTCATACAGTGGACGGCCCTTTGATCGACATCCAGGCCAAAGATCAGTTTTATCAATTAAAGACCGCCTTGGAACATTATGATTTTGAAACTTGGGCCATTCATCATCGCCCAGACACCAAGAAAAGACTTTTTGGTGTGACGAACGTTCAATTTTACGTGACTTTAAACCCTACTCAACCTTTAACAGAGACGGCTCTTTCTCGGGAAGAACAGGAAGGTTCGGGTAAAAAGAGCGCGCCCGAGACTCCTGTAGAAGAAGAAGAAGAGGTGGAAGGAGAGGAGGAGGGGGAGGAGGAGGAAGCTCCCGTGGTGATTGATCTTACAGACGAAACGGACGATGTGGATCGAGTGGGTTGCATGGAGAATCGGATTCCACGTCAACTCAAGAAAAAAAAAGGCTTGTGGCACGGGAATATAAAAAGACAATTTATGCTTTTTTCGTTGTTGTGCACAATTTCTCCGTAAGAAACGTTTTGATGTCGAGAAAGGAACCAACGGTGTGTGGAAACTATTTGAAAAATACTGGAGAAAGACCCACAAAGGCAAAAAACCCTGTCTGAGCGATCGCAAGAAATTTAAAGGAGTGATGTGGACCGAATTCGAAATCTTGGAAGAAGTCTTAGGTCATCCCATTGAGGTGGTGGAGACAGAGTTCAACGAGGAACTGAAAAAGTTTGTTTGCCACCGACGAGACATTTTACATTCAACTAAAGTGGATAAATCCAAGAAAAAAATGATCCTCCACGTGCAAGAAGAGAAAGAAGAAGACGGTCTCATCTATCCTGGCCGCCGTGGTAGGGCTCACTTTTCTTTAGTGAGAAACTTGAGTAAGTTGACAGGTTTTTATGCGTGCAAGAAATGCGGTCAACGTTTCACTAGATTAAACAAGAGAAACGAACACGAGAAAGCTTGCACGAAAGATGTGACACCCAGAGTTCAAGGCGGGGTGTATCATCCAACTTCGTCTGTCTTTGACAAATTAGACGAGTTGGGGATAAAGGCTTCTCCACCCAAAGACAGTCCGGATCGATATTTTCCATATTTTGCGTGTTGGGACACTGAGGTGATGCAGCCCAAGTTAGCAGAGAATGAGCCGGGAAATACGGAGACCACCCAATTCACGTCGGTCCACCAATTGGCTACTGTGGGGTGTTTATCCAACCTACCAGGCTTCAATGAGGATATTTGGGAGATGTATGTTGATCAAGTACCAGGGTGTGAAGGTCATGATGCTCCTAAAGAACTTTGTCGCGAATTTTTGCGAGAGCTCAAGACTTAGAGCGACGAAACCTATACCATCTTGATGGCGAAATACCAACCTGTTTTCGATGAATTGTATGCCCGTAAACAAGCTTCCATGGATAAGGAAGAAGAGGCGCGCCGGGCGGAGTTTGAAAAAGTGGTGGAGATTGTTCATGGAAAAGACTACTTCATTCGTCGAGAAGAGAAAGATCAAACGTTAGACCAAGTTCAAGCGGAAGAAGAGTATGAATGGAGGCGGCTCGTGCCCGTGGAAGAGGAAGATGAGGAGGGAGATACGATGGAAGCGGACGATGAAGTAGAAGAAGAAGCAGAAGCAGCAGAAGATGAAAACAAATTACCTGAAAGAAGAAATGTCAGGCGACCTAGAGGTCTTAGTTCATCCGATGAAGAAGAAGAAGGAGAATCGCGAGAAAGAAAACGACCGAGACGCATTCAATATTCCTCTGACGAAGAGGAGGAAGAAGACGAGGAACAGGAAAAGGTGGAAGAGGAGGTGTGGACTGAGAGTGATGAAGGTAGTGACACGGAGGGTGAACTAGACGTTTACGAAATGAGTCAAGAGGAGGAGGGAGAGGAGGAAGAGGGAGAGGAGGAAGAGGAGGAAGAGGAAGTGGGGAGAAATGACTTTATTTTGGATGAATGTGAAGTGGAGGATGATGATGGGGAGGGTGATGAAGAGGGAGACGAGGGTGACATGGACGAAGAGGATAGAAACTTTATAGTGGCGGATGAGGATGTAGAGGAGGGTGAAGAGGGGCCCTACTTTGTATTGGACGAGTGGCATGAAGGGGACGAGGAGGAGGAGGAAGAGGAAGAGAGAGAGAACAGAGAACAACCCCAAGAAGAAGAAGAAGAATCCAAAACTTGGTACGAAGAGGAAAAGGGAAAAAGTAGAACGATCTATGGAAATTTAGCCAAACAATTAGCCAAATGGTGTCGGCAATTTGTTGTTTTGGGATTCAATTCGGGAAGGTATGACATGAACATCATCCGGGAGTATCTCTTGGTCATACTTATGGAGGACGGAAAGAAGAAGCCCAAGGACAGAGAATTTGGGCGGATCCAATTTATCGTAAAGAAGAACACCAACTACATGTGTCTTTCCACTCCCACCCTTAAATTTTTAGACATTTCGAATTATTTACGGGCTGGCTCCTCTTATGCTGAGTTTCTAGAGGGGTATTTAACGCCCGAACAAAAAAAGAAAGTGGGCTTGAAAGGCGTCTTTTCTTACGAGGCTTTCACCCATAGTGGATGGTTGAATGAAAAAGACTTTCCAGAGCATGCCGAGTTTTTTTCCACGTTGAAAAATCAAAACATTGGCGACGAAGAGTATGCCCAGGCCAAGAAAGTGTACGAAGACCAAGGCATGAAGACGCGGCGGGAGTATCTCTCTTTTTATTTGAAGCAGGACATTGTACCGTTTGTACAAGCTGTAGAGAAACTAAAATGTTTTTTTACGGATCGTTTTATGGATCCTTTTAAACAATTCGTGTCGTTGCCGGGCGTCAGTCAATCGTATATTTTCAAGTTGATCAAGAAAGGTTGTTTTTTTGCCCTGTCTGGAAACCAGAAAATTTTTGATCTGTTGAATAAGAACATGGTGGGCGGACCAAGTATTATCTTCACAAGGTTTAGTGAAAAAGGCATGCCCATTCGTCATTTTGAAAGCCTTGTCGAAAAAGTATTTGGTTTTGACGCCAATGGACTTTATCTCTGGTGTACTGCCCAAGAAATGCCGACTGGATTTCCAACGTATTTTAGTCGGTCGGAGAAAGAGTTGGATGAAACCAAACCGGAGCGACTACCTCTCCACAGTCAAATTTTAAAACGCCAGCGAGATCATCATTCTCGGCCCGCTTTGGAGTGGTTGGTTTATCAAGAACACAAGACAGGCCGCACCATTCAACATCTTGGCAACTGTGGCCTAGAAAAGAATTTGGGAAACGGAAATTACACGGTGGACGGGTGGTGTGCCGAGACGAAGACAGGTTTGGAGTTTCTAGGTTGTCACCACCACGCTTGTCCCAATTGTTGCAAAAACAAGATGGGCGAAAACCATCCACGCAAGACCAAGAAAGGTAAAACCCAAACGTATCGAGAGGTGTATGCGGAAACGATGGGCCGCCTCGAGTATTTGAAACATTTTTGTACGAAGGTGGAGACGATTTGGGAGTGCGAATGGACCAAGCAGAAAGCAGCCAACGGGGGTGAGATCGAGAAATGGTTGTCCAACCAAGATAATTTTTCCTTTGCCCGCACTCCAACGCGACAACTGACTGCCCAGTCTTTAAAAGATCGAATCTTTAAAGAAGGGGATGAACGGTTTTTTGGAGTGGTGGAATGCGACTTGGAACTACCCGAGGAAAAACAGAAAGAATGGCGCTGGCGGGAGTTTCAGCCGATTTTCAAAAATGTCATGTTCAAGCAGTCCATGGTGCGGGGGATCATGAAAGACGTGGCGGAAGCAGAACATCGTTTGAACGGAGAGAGAGGACAAAAAATGCTCATTCCGTCGTTCTTCGCAAAAAAACAGGCTTTTGCCACCCCTTTACTCAAATATTATCTGGAGAAAGGACTCATCATGACGCGCGTGTATTTTGCCATCCAATACACCCCTAAAGTCTGTTTTGGAGAGTTTGCGAATGAAGTGGTGGAGGCACGATTAGCGGGAGATCGCGCAGAGAAGCGCATCCGAGAAGCCCAAGAGGAAATCATCAAGCCAGTCAACGAGGCTAGGGCGAAACGGGGTGAGCCTAAGTTAACCGAAGACGAGGAAAAAGCGCTCTTGGAAGAAAAAGGGATGGAAGTCGACGCGAATGACGCCAATGAAAAGATCTTGGCCGATACTGCGAAGCTTCTTGGAAACTGTCCTTACGGAAAATCCTTGACCAAGGTCGAAAGACATCGGGACACTAAAATTTTGGACGCCATTAAAACCATCCACATGATGTCGCGCCCCCAATTTCGTCATGCAGATAAGGTGGGAAACAAAGAAAGCGGTTATGCGTACGAAATCGAAATGTCCAAAAAATCCCTCCAACTCAAGCTACCTCTTCAATTTGGATACTTTGTATACCAATACGCGAAATTGAAGATGCTGCAGTTCTACCATGACTGTATTTCGTTTTATCTGGACGAAGAAGATTTCGAATGTCTGGAAATGGACACGGATTCCTTATACTTTGCCGTGAGTCAAAAAGGAATCGAGACACTGGAGAGACTCGCCCAAGAGGAGAATCAACGCGACATCCCTTTATGGTTTCCTCGCACGGATACGGCGGAGCATAAGGCCTATGACAAACGAAGGCCAGGACTCTTTAAGAAAGAGTATGTGGGGACAGGTTGTGTGGCCCTCGCTTCCAAAACTTACTTATGTTACCAAAAAGACCTGGAAGAAAAATTGGAAGCGGGCGAGGAATTGACGGAGAAAGAACTCAAACGAAAAGGTGCCACCAAAGGGGTCAACAAGAAAAAGAACGTATTTTCCCGCCGCCAATTTCTAGACATTTTGGAGATCGGCCAAGCCTACGTCCAAGCCCTAAAACAACTAAGACCCGTGCGGGAAGAAAAAAGAGGGACTTCAAGAAATCATTGAGAGTTTAGAAGAAGAGGGCGAAGGCGACGAAGATCTGGTCGATCAGTATGAGGACGTGGAGGTGGACGTCAAGGAAGCTGAAGTGGCACTCCAAGATATTCACGACCGATTGAAATCTGCCGGTCAAGGTATGAATCGAAGCTTTCGCATGAAGTTGGGTCAAATGAGTACGTATTGGCAGAAGAAGACCGGCCTGCCTTTTTTTTACACCAAACGTGTGGTCTGTGACGATGGCATTCATACCGAACCGTGCCCGTATTGAGTCTTTTTGTTTTTTCATTTTCGGAGTGTAAGTCGGACGAGGCATCTCCTGTTTTGTTTTGTTTTGGAGTGTAAGTCAAGCGAGGCATCTCCTGTTTTGTTTTGAGTTTGTGTATATAAGTCAATAAACGCTCTGTTTTCTGTAGTTTGTGGTGTTTGATCTTATAAATAGAAAGATGAAACGGTCTAAGAACCGAAAAGACGAAGAAAAAGCGCTGATCGAATCCAACCCATCTCCCACCACTGCTTTTTTGAATCGATTGGCGCGTTGGTTGTTTCGCCAAGTGCGACGTTTTTGGTTTAAGAGATCATGACGGCAGCCGTACCTTTAGTCACAACCACAGCGACAGTGACAGCCGAAGCGACGGCTAAAACCTCAGGCTGTTGCTCCTCACGCCTCTTTCAATTTTGTTTGAGTTGTACCAAACCGAATACTTCTGAGGAAGAGGCGGATGGGAAACCCAGTGGAGGGGGTGAAAACGACCCACCACCCGAGATTTATTCTATGCATAATAATATCAACATTATCTGCTGTCACGCCCAGTCACGCAGTTTAGATGATGGTGATATCGATTTAAAACCCACGATTATCGATACACCACGGTGACACCACCGAACACGAACAAAAGTAAGGTTCAGGAAAAAAGTATAAATACGACAAAGAGTCAAACCACTCAGACGACTTGTTCCAATCCAAAAGAAACAAGTTTGTAGTAGATGATGATGAAAACTATGAGTGTCAACCATGAAAAGAAAGTCACGCGAGTGGATAAAATCGTGACAACGACTGGTTTGACTCTTCCTGATTTTATGCATACGGCTGTGGATCATGTCCAAGATTTTTACGGCTGTTTTTACGATTATTTAAGCGACCTCTATCAGAAAATCAAACGACAATGTTGGCCCGACGAAACCATTCGATTTCAGATAAGTAATGGTGTGTCAACCAAACGCAGCTTGTTTACCAAAGTGGAAGGATTGCGTGTGGACTATTTGGCTGATGTGGTCGATGATTTTTTCGACGAGTGCCGAGATAGTCTAAGTATCAAGTTTAAAAGTCAGAATTTAACTCTTACTTTGGTCAAAGAAACGTATTTAAACGAGATACAGACGCATAAAGAAAATGACGACGACGACGAACCAACCTAAAGACGAAGAGGCTTTAGATCAGCTCTTCAAAGAAAAAGTGTTAAATCCTTTATTTCACCAAGAAGAAATCCAAGGTCAGTTCAATCCTTACCAATACGCTTCCCCCACGGCGTTGTACAAATACATTCATCGGACCCAATCGAAAGAGATTCGAAAACGTTGGCCCTTATCAAGGATTCGCGATTACGTACTTTTCAACTCGAGAGCACGACAAATTATAGGATCGAGACCTAGTGCTACTTTTGCGCGTTCTCCAACCTTAGTTCAAGGTCTTGACACTCAGTGGCAGGCGGATCTTGTGTTCGAGCACAAACTCAAACTAGGATTGGGTCGAACGAAATGCTTGTTAACCATAATAGATGGTTTCAGTAGGCAGGCCATGGTGGAACTTTGCGCCAATAAATCAGCAGCGGCCGTGTTGCGTGGGTTTAAGAAAGTGGTGGAAAGGCGTGGGAGGACACCGCAAAGTTTGCAGACCGATCAGGGTAAAGAATTCTTTAACAAACAGTTTAGCGAGTATTGCCGCGACCAGGGCATTCATCATTTTCATACGCATTCACCCATGAAAGCCAGTTTGGTGGAACGTTTTAATCGCACTTTGCAAGAGGGTTTAGCTTTGATTAAACGCGAATGGCCGACGGACAAATATACCTTAAAAAAAGCGTTAGAACGGGTGGTTCGCTCGTACAATCTCAAACCGCATAAGGGATTGGGTGGAGATTTAGCGCCAGACGATATCACGCAGCAGAACGAACAGGATTTCATCGATAGTGTGACTTATGCGCAAAAGGAATTAAGTCGAAAAACGATTCAAAAACAAACGCCGTTTAAATTCAACATTGGGGATTACGTGCGGACGAGTCGAAAACAAAAACGCGATCAGAATAATGCTTTTAGTAAGGCCTATCGTGGTACATGGTCAGAAGAACTATTTGTCATACGACAGAGACGAAGGGAATTTCCAAGATGGGACATTAACCTTTACTGGCTCAAAAATTTAAAAGACAAAGATATAAAAGGTAGATATTACGAACCTGAACTACTCGGTGTTTCCGCCGACTATATGAAAACCCAAAAAAAGATTGGGCAGGTGATTCGGCGTGATAAAAGAGCTCGAACAGCGGAAGTGCGTTATTTGGATGATCCGATAGGTGTCACGCGTACGATAGGGTTAGATCAAATACCTCCACCTAAGAAGAAGAAGAAAAGAAAAAGATAAAAGATAAATTAGGATGAGTAGTACGTATGCGTTTGTAGCTTCGAAAGATGTGGCTGGGTTAGAAGACGACGAAGACGATTTTTACGTGGACTTATTTTCCAACGATGCGTTTGTACAACGACTTAGTGAGGATCCTAATTTACCCCAAAATCAACAAGAACACGTGGACTTTATTTCTATTCGAGCGGAATTTCAAACCAAACTTCCTGTACCCTTAAAACTAAAAAGTCAACATTGGGAAGTGTGTTTGGCTCAAGCTTGTTTTCGAAATTTACGAAGTTCTGTGTACCGTTTAGAGTTTCGAAGTAAAAATGCGCCCAAAAGAGTGGTGGAAAAAGAACCTTTACCTCGCCGGCCGTATTTGAATCCGTACGATCTGTACGAAGAAATTGCAAGACTCAGTCAACATCCTAAATACCACGATCTCTTGTATTTGGCTACGGATAGTACAACCATTCTCGAAGGTGGTATCTTGGTCAACAATAACACGTCCTACCGTCAACATTGTATCGATGGACCTAAACTGACGCCCTTAGATTTAAATCTATACGGAAAAGAATTAACCAGTCCGTGGACGGTTTGGCAGTATTTTGCCAATTTATACAATGAAATCGCTCTAGACGTGACTTTTGACTGGAACACACCTTCTGCTTTCATGTTATCATTTATCAGGTTAAATTCACCAGTCCCATTTTCTGATTTATTTTTTGGAGTACGACGAACACAGCTTTTGATGCGTATCCTAAAGATGGGGCAGGCAATCCGATCTTGCCTCAAGGCTGGACGTTAGCTGCCCCACCTGGTGTCAAAAAGTTACCTCGTCCGACCGCTAACTTTTGGTGGGCTGGTAATTTTGTGTCGACGTTTTTACTGGCAGATGGAAGTCGAGAGATTGAGTTTAACGGCGTGCCGAATATTTTTTTTTACGTCAAAGTCCATCGAACTCTGGCGCGGCTTTTGAATATGGATCGTATGCAAGAATTAGATGCCAACGGGTTTGTCGGTCAATTCGACTATGACTCAGATCCGGAAATGGTGGTCTTAGGTTTTGCGTGTAAGCGAAGAATCAAGATACCGGATCAAATGTGGTATGAGACCGAGTCATTACCTGAAGCGGAACGGCCTGTGTTGATTCTAGATCGTCAAGGCATTCTCCGTTATCCATTCGATAGGACAGGTGTCACATCACGTACCATTTCCATTCCAGCGGGGTGTTGGGCTTGGGATGGTGATTCACAACAACTTAATTATAAAGTACGGTCTATTCCAGAAATCAATGTGGATTTGTGGACCCATGGTGCTGATGGACAACTATGGAATCCCATTCATGCCTGGTGGTCGATTGTAAATCATTTGAATCAAAATTTACCTACCTCCAAACAAGGTGTGCTTCTTGAAAGGACTTTTAGGTTGGAATGGAAATTATGGCCAGGTGACACGGTGGCTGATTATGATCCTAACCTGAAGTGGCCTAAAGTTCTTGTCTTTGAGCACACTCAAAAAGAATTAGATGACGGGCATTATGTGAAAAAAACGGGCGAAAGCTTATTTGGTGTAGGCAATACAGAGACGACGTTTTGGCAAGGTCAAACCACTCCTATCTTTGATCGACGCGATAGTAATACAAAACTCGAAACCGAATTGCCTTTTTCGTCTAGTTCGTTGAATGGTCAAGTGTTTTGGATGATTTTACCTAAAACACTCGTTCGACTTTTACAGTTAGAGGTGTGGGCTACAGAAAATCGTACAAAGGAGGAGGATGTCACGTATCAAAACGTTCGACTAGCGCAAGTGCCTTGGGATGAAGAAAACAAGTCGTCTATTGGTTAGCCACTATTTTACCTCGTTCTAGCAACAAACGACTGGATGTCACGCTCTCTTTTCCTACGCTACCGTATACGGTGATTCAAACGAAACATCATGGCCTGGTTCAAATTCGACCTAACGTGAGTACACCACGGTTCGACGCTTACCAAAATCTTCATTTTTCATCCAGTGCTCATGCTGGAGCGACGCCCACCACCATCACAGTGACTGACGCGTTGGGATTTCCTATCATCGTCGACTTGGACTCGTTTGTCATGAAAAAATCAGATTGGGCTTCTTATTTTTTTCAACCTTGGTCCAATCCTGACTATTTGAGTTTGATTTCGTTAAGTATTCCTGAACTGGGTATTCAAAATAGTGTCTTAACCTACCAACCCAACTCCAAAGATCCGACTCAGTCTCCTTGGATTCGAAGAACGCATTATCAACATCCAGCTCATTTATTTTTACCGGAAACCCAAGCTTTGGTCACTTACGAAGGTCGCGATTATATAAAACTCAGCGAACGACGCGACGATGGGATCGATCGACTGACTGTTCGCTTGAAAAGTGTCGACGAAACAAAAACACCCGAATTTTATACAGGACTCACTTACATCGGTCTCCACTTTCGAAAGACATTGACCGATTTAGAATTAGATTGGAGTTAAGAAGAATGTTGTCATCAAGAAAAAGAAAACATACGACACGCGACCCGAGTGTGGTGCGACCTAAACTCATTCATTTAACTCAAGTGAAGACAGACGAAGCTGGTCAAATTCGATTGGATTTGAAAAATTTACAATTTCAATTCACTTCCAACGATCAAGTGGCTTTGGCTTATTTGGAAGTAGCCACCCAAGATTTACACAATATGGGTCACCCCAAAGTCGCGCTTGAAGAGACCATTCAATTGAAAGGCTTCTCGGACGATTTATCCGAACAAAAAGGAGGGATCCTTCAATTTTCGTCCAACCAAGCGTTGCAAGATTTAAATGAAAAATTACGCGACCAAACCGATTTGTGGACGAGAACTACCAACTCGGTCAACCACGAATTTACAGATCGAATTCGTTTTCCGGCGTGTAAAATTTCTACTCTCGATGAATTACGCGTGGTTCTCAATTACATGGTGAATTACGCCGGCATCGAAGTTTTGTTAACCTCTCACGAGACCTTGATTTTATTTTTTTATGCCTCCTCTTCGGTTCAATGGGTGTATTGGCCTAAGAGAATCGCCCAATGTTTGGGATTTCTTCGTTACGATTCGACTATTTCCATGTTTTATCCTCATGTTTATAAAGACAAGTTGGATATTTACTTTACCGACGAAAAAGATGAGGTTCTCGAATCGGTGGCGGGTGAAAATTGGTTGGTGATCTACCGTAAGAGTCCTCTTGGCGAATTAGAATGTTTTTTACCCTATCATAAAGACACATTTATTTGGAATGACATTTCACCTAATTCATTTCAAATGATCTTGGTGTATCTCGATAAGATGAAACGCTCTTTCACCGGGACCCATTTAAGTAAAACGTTAGCCGTCTTACCGGTCACCATCGAAAAAGAATGGTTTCATTTTAAACCGTGGTTTTTGCGTTGGAAAATGATTCAACCTGGATTTCATACTTTCATGACACTGGGTTTGGAAGATACGGAAGGTTATGAAGAGATTAAAGATGAAGATGGGCGTGTGGTGTCTGTCCAAGCTAAAGAAAAAACTGTATTTAAACAATTAACTTGTCATCTAGGATTGAAATTTCGTAAAAATTCTCTCACGTGAGAATCCTCATCATCATGTTGAAACGTCATCTGTCACCGACTTACATTCAGTTAAACCAAGTGACTACGGACGATGCTGGACGTATTGACTTGGATTTGAAAGATCTCGTTTTGAAGTATCAACAAGACGACGAAATCGCGTTACATAGTTTGGAATGCAAGAACCGCGAATTTATCAATTTAGACGAGACATGGCACTTGGAAGTGGATTGGTTGAATCCATTACCGAGCGGGCAAACGATTCCCACTCTAAAACCCACACCATTGCGATTTGCTTTGACTTCGAAACTCCAACAACTCAATCAACAACTCTTTGAACAAAAACAGTTTTGGACCGAACTTCACACCGGTCAAAACCAACGTCTCTATTTTCCTCGATGTCATGTTTCCACTTTGGAAGAATTAAGATTTGTATTGGAGTTTATGTTGGGTTCGATAGGCATTCAACTGCCTTTAGGAGGTGACGATTCGATGTTATCTACCTACGTATTGCGTTTTGATCCGACTTGTTTAGTGCATCGACTTCGTTGGCCTTTAACCATAGCTCGAAGTTTAGGCTTGTTGACTCTAACTGGAGGATTACCGTTAAACATGAGAATTCGATATTATCCGGATTTACGCTGGTCTAGGGTGGGAGAGACATGGCTTCAATTAGAGCGCGTCACATCCCTTCGTCAAGTCGATGTAACGTTGCCGTTTTATTACCAACGTTATTTAGACACCTCTTTAGGTTGGACCTACCCCCAAATGATCGTGGTGGAATTGGAAACGTTCATGAAACCTATCTTTTCTCATTGGTATCCTCAAACCCATTTAACTTTGAGTAAAACGTGTGCTGTCATTCCTATAAACCCACAAAAAGAATGGACTCGTTATCATCCACACCTTTTGGACTTGTTTTGGTTTCCCATTGGAAAAAAAGAACTTAATTCGAGATTTAAAGTGGTTTGTCGCAACGGTCAAAGACAACCATTGAAGCGACTTACGTTAAATCTTGTGTTTCATTGTCGTCCTCGAACTTACATGTAAAAAGTATATAAATAAAATCAAGACGCGTTTCATTTTTGTGTATGCAACAAGTCGTGTGTATGTCAGAGTAAGTGATTAAGAAAAAAAAGAACGATCATGCCTTTAGTCACACCTCCACCTGTCTTAACAGGCAGTTCAAGTCAACGCATTTATCCTTCAGGTCGTATGATAGGCCGAGGAGGAGCTTATTCGAGAGGATTAGATCCCAATCAAAAAGGTGATGGAGGAGGTGCTTATTCGAGAGGCTTGAATCCAAATCAAAAGGGTGGAATTTTACCGTTAATAGCCGCTGGATTAGGTGGTCTCTTTTTAGGCAAACAACTAGGGCTCGGTAAAAGGGGTAGGCGACAACGCGGTGGTGGTTCGGGAAAGAAGTTCTCGCATTCGGACCTTAAACGTTGGATAGCGCTAAAAAAAAAAATGATATGGTGGGAGAATTGCGGATGCTCCATAGGCTTCATCAAAGAGGAAAAGGGAAGAAGTTCTCACATTCGGACCTTAAACGTTTGATAGCGCTAAAAAAGAAGGAATGATCTGGGAGGACAATTGGAGATGCTTCATAGGCTTCAAAGAGGAAAAGGAAAACAAAGTGGTGGAATGGGGATGGGAGCCATGATCGGTGCATCTGTCGCGGCACCTTTGATTCTTCAATTGGCTCAACCCATCCTAGGAGCACTTACTGGTCAACGTGCACCCGCCTAAATTAAAATGTAAAAAACCTATAAATAAAAAAATGGAACACCTATGGTTCTCACATCGAACCAAAAACAACAAAAGACATACGGAACACACACAAAAAAGTTTTAGGTATGTCGACTCGATTACGATACGGAAATCAAGTATTTGAATACGGTCCTGGTTATTCGAATGTTCGTCGCCTAGGACCAACTCGTTTGAGAAATGATACGACCTTTAAGGCAAGTGATCACATGCCAATGAAAAGACGACGTTCCTTTAAACGACTAGGCAAAACGGCTGCAGGGCTAGGAGCTTTAGGCACAGTGGTCGGTGGTCTTACAGCGGGTCTGTTGAGTCGAAAAAAGAAAAAAGAAAACATCAAACAGGTGGTTTGGATCGATGGACCGCTGGTGGATTGGCTGACATGATGAGAAAAACGCGACAAATGCGAAAACAACGCGGTGGACTAAGTGCTTGGCGTCAAGCCAAACTAATGTATCAGACCAGTCGTTTGGCTAATAAGTTAGCTGGGCCCACAGGCATGTATCGTCTCTTAACGAATAAAGGGATTGCCGGTCAAGTGGCTCGAGCTGGTATGAAACATTCTTTGAAAAAAATGGGTAAAAAATCGGTCAAATATGTGGCACCTGCGGCTATGAGTGGGGCTGTAGCGGGTGTGATCGGTCATTTATTGAAAAACAAAAAGAAAAAAAAGCAAACCGGTGGCGCTGATAGTTTTGTGCCCAATTGGGTCAATCTTTATGCCGGTCTGAAATACGACAAATCACGTCACATGGAACCTCATATTAGGAAAGAACTATTTCAAGAGACCTTTAATAAAAAACTTAAAAAAGCCAAAAAGCGTCAAGAAAATTTCGAAGAAGCTTATGCCACCTTTTTCGGAAGACCTTTACCACGGGATCAAAGTTTGGGTGCCTATAAACCTCTTAATGCCAAACAAAAAGAACAAGAGAGAAAACAACGTGAATTTGCGCGTAAAATTTTCGACAGCATTCAACCTAAAGACATTCAACAAAAAGGTGGTATTTGGTCACCACCCGAAGATTGGATGAAATCCTATCCTTACCAGTCTCCGTGGGATTGGATGGGTTGAAGAAAAAAGTATATATATAAAGTGAATGCATGCACACGTTTCACGCTTTCCAAGTCACAGCAGCGTCATGCCATTAATCACTGCTCTTCCTCGTAGTTCTTTTTTACCTCCTCCTCCTCCTCCAGCTTCACTTCCACCGCCGCTTCAAACTACCAACAGTAGTAGTAGTACTATGGAATCCAAAAAGGTGGACGAGGATCCTAAAAAAACCAAACTTCCTAAAAAAAAAAATACTGGTGGTATTTCTAAGAAAAAAAAAGAGCAAGAAACCACTAAAGAATTAAAAAAAGAAATTAGCACTGCATCAAGCCAAAACCGATAAACAAAGAGATCAAGTCTTGAATACGGTCGAACAGATTTCTTCTCTCATGAAAACGGCAGCAGCCAAAGACGATGACGATGACCTGCGGGAGGAAGAGAGAGAAAGTAGTGGTGTGAGTGAAAGTAGTAGTAGTAGCGGCGGTGATCTTAGTGAGACTGAAAGCGAAGAAGAGAGGAAGAGTGAATCAAAAAGAAGAAAAAAAAAAACTAAAAAACAAGATCGATGGCAACGTAAATTGTTGAACAATCAGCAGAGAAATTTAGATTTGTTAACGGAACTCTACTCCCAACAACAATCTTACTACAACGACCTCTATCCTTGGATGGGTGGTGGTATAGAACAAGAAGAAACCGAAGGTGAAAGACGAACACGTATGGCTTCGTCCTCGGGTCAGCAAAAACGTCAAATGCAGTTTATGGATTCCATGAGACGTCCTGTTCGTCGACCTTCACCCTATCCCACACGAGTTCCACCTCGTCGATTTGACGAACGACAAGAACAAGAACAAGAACAAGACTATAAAAGACCGAGTTCACGAACGTATGAAGAGTATTTGGATCGATATTAAAAAGTGGTGTAAGACTTTTTTTCGTTATAAAACATGCTTCAATCGGGTGGTCGTCGTCTGATCGGTCGACAACTACCGTTACCTTCTCCCGCCGCCGCTTTAGACGAATCCATGATGGCGGACAATCCGGAAGCAGCGGCTCACATGCAACAGCTTCTCGCTCGTAAACGCAAATTACAAGATCGAGCTGACCAAACTTTAGACGGAAGTGCTGCCGTTCCAGCTGGTAAAACACTCAAAACTATTTTAGTCAAACCTCAATTGGGTTTAGTGGAAGAAGAATATCTTTACACCAATTATGACGACGTGTTTTTTGAATACATCAAACCCGATCCCATGTTAAGCAAAGTGGATGAAACCGACGACGAATGGGTGTTACATTTTATCTTGAACGCACAAAACTTTCATCTCACCAACCCGAGTTATTGGCGCCTTCAACTCATGAGTTCTTTCAAATATTTTGCGACCGATGTGGGCAAATCCACCTCTTACTCTTTTACCTGGCCTCACTTGATACAACGGGGTCAAGCGTGTTTTATGAGACCGGCTTTAAACGCTCAATATTACATGTTGGAAGAAACGCAAATCATTCCCAGCGATAATAAACAAAACATCAACTCGACATCTCCGTACTTAACTCGACTCTCCGCTTTGCTTATGTACATGTTAAAACTTTCTTGGATGGAAAAAAGAAATCCTGAATTGGAAAGAATCACTTACTCTGATCGAAGGTTACTCTGTGGTTTCGAACGAAATTGGGTCGATGCCTATGGTGGAGGCACAGAACCAGAAGCCATATTTCCTAAAAACAAGTGGGGTACTTTTCGTGTCTTACGTTCTTTTGCAAAAGATAGTCTTAGTAAAAATGAGGATGGTAGTTCCTACATCACTAAAAAAAGTTCAATTTCAATGTCAACCTTTACCTGGAATCTTTCCCATGATCAATCAATTTTTACCCGCTAGTTTCAATCCAGAAGTCATCTTTAAACTCAATAAAAATCTAAAACAATTTATCGTCGCAAGTGGAAATGAGGATGATGTTCTCGATGGTGGTAAAGACGTGAACGTCACCATCGGTGGTAGCAAAAAAACCGTCGACTTGGACTGGAAGATTGATTTGACCAACACACGGCTCCGAATACCTTATGTTCGACCCAAACCCGAAGATTATGAAAAATCTGTGCATTCGTATTTTTCTCAACCGGGTCTGGTGTTCGATACGGAAAAAATGCCTCACATCGTCATTAGCGACACGTTTGAATTAACCGACGACAATAAAACCACGGCTAAAATCTTACCACGTATTGGAGAATGGCAGGCTTCTTGGCCGGAACAATTTGACGTGGCCTTTATGACCGAAGCTCAATTACGTGGGGAAAGTTCTTATCGCCTCTCCAAATTAAGTATGGAAACTTGCGGCATCGATCAATTTCAAATGGAAATCAATTCCACGCCCATTTTTCAATCTGGCCCTATGGATTGGAGAAATGATATCCAAGTGCACAAAATGATCTGGCAAACTCAAATGGATTTTTGGGGTAATAAAACCAATCCAAAACGACACAACAGTTGCGTGGAACAACCTCAAGATTTACCTTATGGTCAAAAATGGTGTTGGATCTGCCTTACACCTAACTGGAATGGTGGAGATCAGGCTATTGAACGTCTCGATGGATCGGTGGACATCAAAGTGTGGGGAAAGACCACCGAGCCTGTTCGTTTGATCGCTTGGTATTTGGAACCATTTCGATATCGTTTGCAAGACGCTGTGAATAATATTTGGTCAGGACCTGAACGACTTGTTAAACCTAGTATTCACCGAGATAGTCCTAAATGTTATAACATACAAGGAGGGGCTGTGGCTTCTCTCTACACTTTGTAAAAAACCTATATAAATAAAAGAAAAGAAAAAAAAAAGGAAAACGTGTTTTTTTAGTCTTTCTTGTGTGCTGCGTGTGGAGTGCGAGAAAGAAGAAGAAGAAGAATGGAAAGTGTGTTACCCAACCAATACATCGGTGAAAGTGCCATCGGTGGGCCCACGGCGGCAGATCATTTTCAACATGCTTTGAACCAGCGTCATAAACGCAAACTACAACAAACCGAAGAATCTTTGGATAAAAAACAAAGTAAAGTGGGAAACCGATTGGAAACCATTTTGGTCAATCCTCAGTTGGGGGTAGTCAACCAAGAATACCTGGTGGATGCTTACGAGGACGTCCACATCGAATATGTCAAACCCGATAAGACTTTAAGTGAAACCAGTGGTCCACACGATTGGAAATTACATTTTTTACCCCGTGAAATCAGTCATTATGTCACCAACCCAGCCTGGTGGCGTTTGGAATTGATGTGTCAATTCACCTATCATTTGGAAGGGGAGGCTAACGTGAAACATTTTTTCCGTTGGAAGGAGGCTGATAAAGATACACCCACCGTTCACATGAAGCCCGCTCTCAATGCTCAGTACTACATGTTGGAAGACACTCAAATCATTTCGGGTGAAAGTAAACGCAATTTGAATGCGACGTCTCCTTATTTGACACGCTTATCTGCTTTGATCATGTATATGCTCAAACTGACTTGGAAAGAAAAAAAAGATAAAGAATTTCAACGAGTTACCTACAATAGACCGGGTCTACTTTGTGGTGAAGGACGATCTTATATCGGTTCGGAAGCCCGTAAAGTTTCTACAAAAGAAGTGCAACAACTTGTCTTAAAATCACAATGGGATAGTGGTCAAGCCGAACGGGATTTTGACCTAGATTCTAAAAAAGATGCTTTAGGGACTCCTCGATCTGTCCAATTTAAATGCGAACCACTCCCAGGGCCTTTTCCTATGCTCAATGAACTATTACCTGGTTTTTTTAATCCTCGCGTGGTCATCAAACTTAACAAACAATACCGCCAATGGCTTTTGGTTCACTTAGCCACGGAAGAAGGTAAACAAACCAATTCTAGTTTAGCCAACAAAGATCCAGTCGTGAGTAGTAAAAAAGTGGTGGTCGATTGGAAAATTGATTTTGGAAATACTTATTTGCGAATGCCTTTCGTTCAACCCAATCCACACGAATTGAAACGAATTGAAGCCAATTATTTCCAACCCGAGAAACTGCCTAAACAATATCTCACAGAAAAGATGCCACACATCATCATAAGTCAACCGTTCACATTAAATAGTACCACCATTCCCAAAACCTTAGAACGACTTGTCGAATGGCAAAACGATTGGCCCTCTCAATTCGCCATCGCTTTCATGTACGATGATGTGTTACGTGGCCCCGGCCTGTATGAAGTGGAAAAATTAAGTATGGAAACTTGTGGTGTGGATCAATTTCAAATCAAAATGAATGGAGTGGATATTTTTCAAGACGGACCTATGGATTGGAGAGATAACATCAAAACCAATACCATGATCTGGCAGACCCAAATGGACTTTTGGGGAAAACCTGGTCATCCCAAACGACATAACAGTTGTGTCGAACGACCTAAAGATTTAGCTGAAGGTCAAAAATGGTGCTGGATCAGTCTCACGCCCGATTACATAGGTGGGTTACAAGCCATTGAAAAAATCGACGCACCTGTTGATATTCAAGTCTACGGTGTGACCAATAAACTAGTTCGTCTCATCGCTTGGTATTTTGAACCTTATTCTTATCTCTTGAACGATCCTGTGCAAAAAGATTGGAGTGGGCCCGATAACCTAGTCAAAGCCGCCGAATATCAAGATTATCCCATTTGTTACAATATCCGAGGCGGCCTTGTTCCCGGAGAGTAGTTCTTGTTTTTTTTGTAAAAAAAGATATAAATAACCAATCCAAATCTAAAAACCAGTGTGTGTGTGTGTGATTGAATCCTCCTCCTCCTCCTCATGGCGTCTTCTACGGTACGTGATGTTCATGTAGGAGAAGACGAATTAGGTGGACCTACGGCCGCTAAACATGCAAAGTATGCTTTGACTGAAAATTACGAACGTCAAATCCAAGACTTTGACCAACGTGTCGATGGCACAACAACAAACCCTGTGGGTCCCACCACTTTGGAAACCATCGTTGTCAAACCACCGTTGAATCTTGTCCATCAAGAATACTTGTACGATCAATATGAGGATCTTCGTTTTGAGTACGTGAAACCCAATAAGACCCTTAGTGAAACGACTGGGGATCGAGATTGGGTCTTGCATTTTGTACCCGAAGAAATGAGTCATTATGCTACCAATATCTCGTGGTGGCGATTGGAATTATGCCTGAAACTTTCCTATCATTTAGCCAATGCTCCCTCCGCCCCCCAAAAATTCACACCCTATATCGATGCGGAAAAAGGAGTTTCCATTCACATCCGACCAGCTCACAATTCTCAATATTACATGTTAGAAGAAACTCAAATCATTCCAGGCGAAGGACAACACAATGTCAATACCACCACACCTTACTTAGCGCGTCTTTCGGCTTTGATCACGTACATGTTAAAATTGACACTGAGTGAGAAAAAAAATGAAGAATATCAAAAAATGACCTACAATCGAGTGGGTTTACTTTGCGGCACAGGACGTCATTTCATAGGAAAAGTAAAAACAGAGGCACAACAATGGCTGGAACCAGAAGCCATCGTCCGGCGTTCAGCTTGGGATTCACTTAAAGTCGAACGTGATTTTGATTGGGATACCACGACAGTCGATAAAGATCGTCATGCTCAATTTCAATGCGAACCTTTACCCGGACCCTTTCCCATGCTCAATGAACTGGTGCCTGGTTCTTTTAACCCGCGCGTGGTCATCAAACTCAACAAACACTACCGACAATGGCTCCTCATCAAACTAGCATCCAGTAAAGGGGAACAAGACAACGATGATGATAAAATTAAAGATCCAGAAGTGAATAGAAATAAAGTGGTTCTCAATATCGAAATCGATACAGCCAACACGCATTTACGAATTCCTTATGTCAAATTAAAACCTGGAGATATGCAGCAAATGGAAGCCAAGTATTTTCGTCCTGAGAAATTACCCAAAAAATATTTGACGGAAAAACTCCCTCATATCTGGATCAGTGAAGCCTTTACCATTCTTCCGGCTGCTAAAGAAAGTGATAGAGGAAATATCGATGGACCCGGCTTATGGTTAGAACGAATCGTCGACTTGCAAAACGCATTTCCAGAACAGTTTGGAATTTGTTTCATGCAAGATGAAATGTTACGCGGTCCGGGTATGTATCAATTTGAAAAATTAAGTATGGAAACTTTTGGTGTGGATCGATTTCAAATTAAATTAAATGGAGAAGATATTTTTCAAGAAGGACCTATGGCCTGGGGTATAGACGAACCGATTGAAAAAATGATCTGGCAGACTCAAATGGATTATTGGGGTCGACCCGGTAATCCCAAACGACATAATAGTTGCGTCGAACGACCTCGAGATCTTCGTTTTGGACAAAAATGGGCGTGGGTCTGTCTCACTCCAAATTACAACGGTGGTTTAGAAGCCATTGAAAGAATTGACGCAGCTGTCGATATCATCGTTTGGGGAAAAGTGGCCAAACCCATACGAGTCATCTTGTGGACCATGGAACCTTATGTCTATTATTTAAAAGATCCTGTGCAAAAAGAATGGTCTGGACCGGATCGTATTGTCAAACCTAGTGTGTTTCAAAAGCATCCTAAGTGTTACAACATCCGAGGTGGTTCCATCCATTCCTAAAAAAAAATCATGCACGACACCTTACAATTACAACGGGCTTTGGATCGAGATGCATCGTACGATGAATTCGATTTCAAACAAGTCCTAGCTGCGGATCAACTTCCATCACCATCTCAATTCAAAAAATGGTCTCGATGGTTGATGATTCTCAATACCGATCCCATCCGCAAGCCAGGACAACATTGGGTCTTAGCCATCAAACCGTACGCGAATCAAAACCGATGCTTTTTCTTCGATTCTTACGGCCACGCGCCCAAGTATTATCAACCTCACCTTTGGTCTCATTTTCAAAACCACTGTCTTCACAATCCTTACGACTATCAACAAGATTACAGTACCGTATGCGGAGATTATACTTTGTTTATAGCCAAATGGCTGGTGCGCGAGGTTCGCAAAAATTTTCAAAAGTTACAACTTTACTTAGATCCGGACCATCATCCAGCCAACGATCATTTCATCCACCAACAAGTTCATAGTTGGTATCCTAAAATTTTGAATGGTGAAAAACATTTACCCAATCTAAGTCAAGAAGCTTGGTCTCACCCGCGCACACAACATTGGTACGTCTCTCGCCAACGTCAACGTCATCGCCAGCGTGGAGAAGGCGCTTTTGTGCAAACCAATGTCTGTCAAGCTCATTTGAAATTGATGCGCGTTTGAAAAAAGTATATAAAGAACACACACACACACACAACCTTCCAAACCATTCCACTATACCGTCATCATGGGTCGACACGAATTCCAAGCTTTGACCGAAGAAGAATCCAAATGTCCTCTGAACATCGTGTCAAGACAGACGCGTCCCAAAACTGGGGATATTATTTACTTTATGAAACCTGACGCACCCGACTCGAATTTGCCAGAATATATGTACATGTACCAACAGTACAATGCTATATTTCAATTGGAAAAATGGGTGGAGAAGAATTTTAAATCCAAGCAAGTGAGCTTTTTAGCTCGAACGGGTGAAGAAAAAAAAAAAGACAAAGAATTGGTATTGACTTCTTTTCACGCCACCAAAAAAATACCGCACGATTACTTTGTGGAATCCCTTTCTAGATTTTTTTACAACGATCTCAAAGACAGTGACAAAGTAGCAGCTTACTTACAAGCCCAAGTCGAATTTGTTTTGTGGACCAAGCCGACCGAAACGACGCCTCTTCCTTCCTCCTCTTAAAAAAAGAAAAAGAAAACAAGAAGAAAAAAGTAGTAGTAGTAGTCCATGATGTAAAAAAAAGTATAAATAAAAAAAGAAAAAAAAGGATATGTGTCTTGTGTCGTCATCATGTCGTCATTGCGCACTCCTTATCAATCCGCCCTTTTGAGACAACGAATTTTAAAAGCGCAACAGCAACAAAATCAATGGAACGCAGCGACTCGAGCTTATCAACAACGCATGAAAGCGGGGCAACAAGCCTTAGCTCTTCGAAAAAGTTCTTTAGAGGGTTTAAGTGGACTTTACAAAAATGCTTTACGTCGCGATAAAGCCCTAGGTGTGATCCAACCCAGATCCGATAGTTATCGAAGTCAACAACGTCGTATTGACGCAAAAATGATTCGAGGAGCTTACGAATTTAAAAACAAATGGGATCAGCGTTATCAAAAAGCACATCGTCTTCGATTGAAGAAAAAATTAGGTGTATTGGGAGGAGTGGGCGCCACGTTAGCTACTGCAGCCGGTGCCTTGGGTGGGTTGTTAGCAGCCAAAAAGAAAACGAAAAAGAAACAGCAGGGTTCTGGAACATGGTGGGATGAAAGGACTTCTCCTGTCCATGATTGGCGTCAACCCAAAATGCCAGGTTTTGATGCAAGTGGAAAAACACACCGTCCCGCCAACACCACGTTACCCAAATGGATGCCTCCTGGTCTAGCGGCACGCACTAGTCTGATGGGAGCGGCGGCCGATCGTCGTATTCGCCATCAATTACGTCAAAAACAACTTTTGAACCGATGGGGACGACGTGCTGGTTTAGGTTTAGGGGCTGCGGGCGCTTTAAGTGGTATTCTAGGAAGTATTTTAGCTTCTAAAAAGAAGAAAAAGTCGTCTTCTCCTCAAAAAGGAAGAGGGTGGCGTTTGGCTTGGATTCGAATTCATCATAAGTATCAAAAAGGCAAAGGCTTAGATCTTCAATCCCTTCTCAATCGATTAGGCATCGAACTCCATGTGCCAGGGTACAATTTCCTAGGACCAGGTACTAAATTGGAACAACGACTCATGTCACCTTTAGACGCTTATCGTTTGCCCGTCAATCGACTGGATGCGGCCGCACTTAAACACGATGTAGCCTATTCGAAATCCAAATCCATGGAAGATAAATGGAAAGCCGATCGCGCCATGGTCAAAGAGATACGACGGTTTCCCGGTCGTAAAAATTTATTAGAAAAAACCATAGCCAAAGCCATCGATCTCAAACAAAAAATACGTATATAAGTGGAGACACATTCTCTTTTTTTTTTACCACCTTTCAATATGGACAATCATCAAGTCGAACACATTTTAATGGATCACGCATTCCAAGTGGGAGCCACCGATTTTCAAAACTACTTGACTTCACAACACATCCATCAAGTCACACCCTTTAAGATCCAAGCCCCGGGTGTGTATTTTTTATATGGCTCTACGATGAGTGGAAAGACCACCATTTTGAAAAAACTCGTCCAGTATTTACCAGAAATCTTAGACTTTCGCATTCCTTCAACCAACGTCCACCAAACCGAATGGATTTTAAAACCCAAGATTACTAAGATCGATTATTTTTTCGGAGGACATACTTGGCAAAAGAATCCCTTCGACCTCTTAGAATCCGAATATGGTGTTCAATTTTATCCAAACCAGTTACCGGACGAATCCTATTTGAAACGAGTGCA
>JALIRR010002127.1:0-5000 GCA_023091755.1 Montipora sp. Colony 1 RG-2022
ATTAAATAATCTATAGAATAAATAGATAAATGAATAAGTAACATGAAATATAATCGATAGATAATCGGCAATACGATCATACTTCACGCATTTAACCCGACAACTCTCGATGCGACGCGAAACGTTAAAAGAATAAATTGTGTGTATTTTTACCTGTTGATAGTCAGATCGACCACATATTGGGGGAGCTGTGGAGTAGGGAGTAAAAAAAATATTGACATAACTTCGTTGAAGAAAAGCTCATAACAAGGCTATGAAATACACAACAGACTCGATCTCACCTCGAGGTTGAGCTTTTCCTCGCTGCCCTTTACATCTCTACAGAAATCAAAGTTAAAAAAATTTCTGTTACTAATTTAGGTGAAATGAACAGTGTGTACGCACATCTAATCATATGTAAACTCATTGAAGATGTACATATGATTTGAAAAAAATTCGCACTTACCACTCGCCAATAGGGAGCTTAAGCACGCACGTTTTTTAGACGCGGACGGCAACCGGAAGAGAACGTTTCGCGTGCCAGGACAGTGGTGTCTCCCAGACTTTTATACTAATCTACTCTAATAGAGAAACGATACTTAGCAATGTAAATGTAGTTGTGTGAACACAAGTTAAAAGGGAAAACAGCTCACTTCCGGTTGCCGTCCGCGTCTCAAAAACGCGCTTGCTTAAGTTCCCTCTGACCGACGAAGACGTCTGACTGAAAAAAAGGTATACCGCTGACCTATGACTCGGCCTGACTCGGACTCGGACATGGCTCGGGCTCGGACTTGACTCGGAGCTTTGCAACTCTCACTACTGCACTTGAGTATGGAAAATGCAGAATAAAATAAATTAAAAATAAACCATACATAAATAAGGGTTTGTGTGAGTTTATTCCCCTAAGCTTCGAGATGATGCCTTTTGTTTAGGACTGAAATGGTCCATTAAGTAGCATTATGACTATGCAACTAAGGGGCTATTTACATGAGACCGGGATTTTTGTGTGCATTTCTGGACGTATCTCCATTCAGCTGCGCGTTGGAATGTTCTGGTCTCGTGTTAAGTTATGAGCGCCGTTGCCGTTTGGTTGGCTGTCCCCCAAAAACCACAGGCGTTGTTAGATTATGAAACTTAAAGGTTTGTGGCTCTTTTATACTCTTACAATCGCTGTTTCTTTTTTTCTCTTCAGACAGGTTTTTGGGAAAGACGTACCCGCTTCACCACTCTCTTTATTTCTGTACAACATCGGAAAATGGCACGACACAGTGTGGCAAGAGAGGAAGCGTTTTTTGAGCCCTTATATCGCCTTTGAGGAGAAAATAATCGGAGATGTATATGGAATGGGAGAGGTTAGAGTTAAGTACACCGGTAGTTTTAGGGTCGGACTTCAAACTCTTGGAATGTCGGGGTCTGACAATGACATGATGTACATTTACAAGTCGATCCTTGTTAATACTCCACAGAAGGCTACCACCAATGCTCATTTAATCATCCAAACCTCCGAATACCCCGGTCATGTGTATCTCAAGCTGAACGTCTCCAATTCAGTTTTTACACAGCTGTACCACAAGATTGCACTGAACGTGCGCGCCGACAACTTTGGCTTCCCAGCTGCTGAGGAGATAAAAAAGATTTTGCTTGAATCTGGTGTGCAGAGTCTCCAACCCGAGGGGTCAAATGAGTACTTCCTGTCATCCGAGGTCTTCACTGAACTTCATTCTCGTTTCAACTATTTTCGGTTCGGCGGTTGGTTGACCTTTCGCCAATCTGGACCGGCGTCAACTATTCGTTGGAACATATCCACTTTACCGAACTACGTGAACTTTGGACCATTGGATAATGTGTTCGCCCTTCATTGCCCATCCTGGCCAGCAGAGGCTAGGGCTTGGGTGAAAAGGAAACGCAAGTACAGTTGTCAGAAGCCTAACGTTGTGGAGGCAATCTTAAACTATGGGGTTGACCTTGTGCCCAAGCCCAAGAAAGTGGGTTGTGACTCCTTGACAAACTCAACGCGAACCAAATTTTTGTGGAGGCTTTCTTTTTCCATTCCTGAGTTGCTCCTTATCAATTCCTGGAACGATGTTCAGAGAATTTGCTATAGATATGCTAAGACATTGCTGAAAACGAATCTCAGTCATCTTGGAATTCCTAGCTACTGTGGTTTAAACGTCATGTTCTGGATTATAGAAGAGACAGAGTCTGGTCAATGGATTGACCTTCATCTTGTTCATTGCCTGAAGATGTTTTTCGAAAAGCTGGAGCGTTGCTGTCAGGAAGGATTCTGTTCGCATTATTTTGTGCCAGAGAACAACCTGTTTTGGGAAATCCCCAAGGACAAATTACTAAAGGGATCAAGAATATGTCGAGCTATTCGTAAAGAGTTGTACACTTATCTCTGGTTAGACGAGGGTATTTGGTGCTATCTGAATGGCTATTCTCAAACCAATTGGATGGCCTTCAATACCACATCGGTGTTTTACAAAATATCTGACGAGCAAATTCTAATGGACTTTTTGAACAAGTGCTCAAAGGCCGTATCTGACTTGAAACTGCTTTGTGAGAGAAATTTTCGGATTTATTACTGTTTGAAGGTGTACAGAGAATTAGCTGTCGTCTGGCATGCGTCTGAGCAGTACCATGATCGTAAAGAATTTGTTCTCAAAGCTGTCAGAACATTTCTTCAAGATTCAACACACGGGACACAATCAACAGAGGAGAAGTTAATTGCCAACAGCGTCCGCTTTGCAAACTTGAGGTGCTTAAAAGCCTATCTCCAGCAGGTTGCCTCCAACTCTGAGTGGCGTACATTTCATCTGAAAGAACTAGTCCAATTACAGCGCGACCTTTTGTGTCAAAGCGACGTCCAGGGTAGTGTTGTTGTGGCTCTTGAATATTACTTGGACGGAAACTTTGAAGCTGCAGCAAAGATTTTGGAAAATACGTCTTTCCCAGAGGAAAGCGACGAAATTACGGGGAGTTTTCCAGTGTTTTCTGCTTTAGAAAGGAATTGTGTCGATCAACATATCAGAGCCTTCAGTTTCAAAGGAAATGCGTATTATTGTCCAGAGATCGTCGTTCGTTGGTACGTGCTATGGCAGTGCTACCTGGCATTGGGAAGGGCCGCCGAACACGTTGCCTCAGCACGCAGAAAACTCAAGGAGTTAGATCTCAACAAGCTCTATCAAGAAAACTTGAGAATAATGAAACCTTTGTTTGAACCTTTTGGAAGATATCTTCAGAACATGGCTATCCGTGAACATGCAAGGTAAAACTCCGCGTGCCTGAATGAGTGCACAAAAACAAATAATATATTTGCTACGGCAATTCTGGGAACTATCAGTTCTTTAAAGGGTTGTAGATTTAGTGCTCTTAACCGAATGCTTGCTTGAAAGTGTTATCATGTTGAATTGTAAAAAAAGCAAGATGAACAACTGCAGAAGGCAATATCAAGTCATATCGTTAAAAAATGTAACTTATTTCTGAAAGGAATCTTCAGGCAATCGTCATTGCGGTCGTAAAATTTTGGATAGCATAAAGTCAGAGACAAGCTTCACCTAACTATACTCGTCGTTCAAATTGGAACTTTGTCAGGACGTATTGTAGGACCGCTCCTCCTATACTTGGTTTTTTGAGATCTGCCTTTATTCAGTCTTACACAAGGTGACTCTTATTATCAATAATTTCTCTCAGATGTTTCCTTAGTGGTAGGTTTAGGGGAGTAAACATATGCAACGTTATATTAATTGAGTCTGTAAAAACCAATCATAAAAACCGGCTGGAGACTTCTGTATTTGAGTCCCAGAGTTGTCAAGAGTATTATGGCTCTTGCACTTGTTTGACTCGCAACTTTATTCATGAAACATGCATCTTTTATTTGTGATGTAACGTTAAATAACAGGGGCAACCAACAAAAATAGTGAAGAGCGCCAGCCCAGGGGTCGTGGGCTGATACCTACTTGTCATTTCCTGTATTCCTAGTGTAGTGTCCAGCGTTTGCGCACGTGAAGGCCTTTATAACGACTGCTTTGCTTCACTGGGAATGTTTCCTGGCCCTATAAATGCCCATTTGTATAAGCTAACATAGAGAAATACAAACAAATAATAGGATGGTATTTATTCCCCAGCCAATTGCAGGCAAAACAACCTTTTGTGTTGTTGCTATGGCAACATGGGTGGTTAAAAAATAGGCTTAAAAAATGGTTTTTCTTTATTTAAAAACAATCCAGGCGTTAAATTTTTTTCCCATTTCAAATTCACATAAAATCCCTTCTGACAACACTTTTCTAATAAAATTTTGACAGAGACAGTTTTCGAAATTCGCCGTGTATCGTTTTCACTCCATGGTCGTGTCCTTGTATCGTTTTTCTCCATGCGTCATTGACAACATTTACCGGTGCGTGTATTGTCTAGCTACTGATCTTTTGTTTATTCAATGCGAAAATTTCAACGTATCCATATGCCATGGCGAGGTTTATGTGATTGATTTATAAACAATTTTTAGTCCTGGAAATCTCAACTGCAATGGATTCAGGACCGTGTGATGAGACTCCACAACGCTTCTTTACATTTATGGTTAATTCCAAAAAAAAATGCGCCACTGAAAAGTTTCACTGTTTAATTTAACCGAGTCAAAAATTCCTACAAGAGTCCTGTTCCCTGATTCCAAGTTAAATCAAAAGACAGATCCATTTTTCCGCTGTAAAGGGTGTCAGTTTGTGGCTGTCACAGTTCAAACGAATTTGCTGTGCCATCATCATCATCATCATTGTCTGGTTCTGAGTGAACATTTCTTGGGAAGTCTTTTACAAAACGAACAGAATTTGCACTGTGTATACTCAAGATCTGGTGGAAGGGCCACCCAGTTTCCCCATTTCTAGGTATGACTTTACTTTTTCAAAGTGGGAAAAATGCTGGGGTTTTTGTAATACAATACAATCCTTTGCAGGTTTTTAAAATTTGGTAGATTTTGTTACATTTTTTTGGTTCTTAATTAGGACGGAAGTCAAGGCGGTACTGGT
>JALIRR010002127.1:10000-40000 GCA_023091755.1 Montipora sp. Colony 1 RG-2022
CAATGTCAAACATTGACTGGAACGACGAGCACCAAGTCATCTCTCTGACGACCAATAAGTTAAGACTGTACCTGAGGCAACACCATTTACAAGTCAGTTGAGGGAACGTGGAACTGGTAGCTCGTGTACGAGATGGGCAAGGCTTATTGGAAGCCGGAGGTTGTGATACAACTAGTGACTGCGAAGTGTAGGACGTCCCAGATGACTCAGAAGACGATGCGCAATCAGACAGTTCGGAAATGGACGGCTTTGTCGAACACAGTTATGAGAGCTTATGAGATATTGTTTGTCCCAGACACAAGTGGAAAGCATTTTAATACAAAGCAAGGATTGAATTCAGGTATATTAAAGCTTTTGATATAAATGTAGGTAGAAGGGGGTTGGTCATAAATATTGGGGGATCAGGTGGAGGGTTAGAGCTTAACTTGCGCTTGTTGGCAGGGGGACATTACGTAATATTTCTCTATACGAGACCCATTTTTGTCCCTCCCCCCTCCTGACAATTATCGTACATCCTCTAAGTTGCCCTGCCTCGCTTTGCCAAGGAAATGACAACTATTCCATGAGGGCACTTTGGATATGACTCAGTAGATTGATAAGAAGCGTTACTGAGTGTTTGGATGCGTAGAAATCTCGCTTTCAGCCACAAAATTTCATCTTGACAACACTTGGTGCATTTATGCCATACGTGAGGTGATAATCGATATTATTTGAGGTTATGAGGACACTATGAATGAATGTTTATTCGAGATTGAAAACCAATAATTTACAACTCTTGCTTAACCATAACATTTTAGTTTTCCTAACGTGTGATAACCTTCCTCGGATGAGGAATCCAAGTCTCCCAGTCTGATCTGTGAAACAGGCAATGCAGACTTGTCTGTTAGAAGACCACTATCCTCGCTCCAACCACTCCTGGTGGGGCAGTTACACTTTCTACCGCTGATGGAACACGAATTTGTGACTCCGCATGCGCACAGTTGGTTGTAACCAGTAGCTCCGCCCCAGTACTCCATCCGTATCCCTCCACGTGACACCCACCAAGCATAGCGACTTTCAATGAAAGGCGAATGAGGATTGCATTCATACTTGATTAACTGTTCACAATTTTGTGACCCTCGAGTAAGCGCTGCTAGTTGAGCAGAATTGACGCCAACGTATGTCACATCCTTTCGGTAACACCCTGGCGTTTTAGACGTACATCCGGAATTAGAGTAAGTGACGTGGGTTCTGGTCTCACTGTCGTGACTGATAACTGTCACGCCAACCCCACCCTTGTCACGCATATCGCAATACACACTGAATGGCTTCACGCCTCCTTCACCATCAGGATCAATCACATAACTTCCCGAGCGCTTCCCCTTTATACTGCTGCAAGACACAGGCTTACGTGTACGCACTTCAACAACAGATGTCGTTTCAATCGAACGTTGAGCGTTTTTAGCGACGCAGATGTAAGACCCAGCATCACTGGGCGAAACATTCTCAAGATGCAAAGTTCCATTCGGGTAGCTCGGTATATAACTTCCAGGACGCTTTTGGCTCGTTGCTCTCCAAACAAGCTCGTGTTCACCCTGAGCTGTGCAATTAAGTTTTAAGTCGTTGTGCTCGTATACAATAACCTTCATTGGAGGCATGTGGGTAAATTTCAGTGTGTCAGTTACAGTCACCAATGCGACTGCGCTGTCCTGTCCCAATAGATTCCTTGCTGAACATGCGTATGTTCCTGCATCTGATTTGGTGACACTGCGTATAGTGAGTTTACCAACCGTTACCGCAGCGTTCTCTTCAGGTATGTGACTGAACGCTTTCCGCCAAGAGATGAGGGGTCTGGGCTGACCGATGGCTTTACAAAGAAGACTCACGCTGTGTCCTTCTTCAACTGTGGTAGGCACTGGCTTTTGTGTGATCCGGGGACGCACTGGAAATATTAGACACCAAAAAACAAACATGACAACATTAACAAAGCCAACAGCTGAAAAAGAGAACAAGTAAGGGCTCTTTTGTCCAGAAATGCACGAACAGTTAGTTCCACAACCAATTTTGACATTTTGACAATTTTGAAGCATTTGCTACCTATTTCCGGCAATAACCTAAGGGTTAGCGTTCTTTTAATAAATTGAAATTGAAATTTAATTGAAATTTATACCGCGCAGTTTCTATAAAAATATTCAACTGCTTAGAGTAAACGCAGCTGTTTGTCCATACTTGAGGAGCAGAATGTGAGGGACATTTTGTGACATCCAAGACACGAGTGATTTTGAAAGGGGACACTTCGTGACGCTTATTGAAATCCGTGTGCATCAAATTACGAGTAAAGTGGGCATGAGAGATAACGAGAACAAGGGTCAGTGCTGCTTTAGCTTTGGACAAAAGCGGACACATTGACAAAATATCGCAGGGAAGAAAGGAGACTAAAACCTTCCGAGTTAAGGATGAACAAGGACGAAAGTGTGGAGCCACCTGGAGTGTTGTTATGGCAGGGGTGGGCTCCCCAGCACAGTCACAAATGAATCTATTTTTAGAATACCCGTTCCCGAGAAAATCAGTTGTCATGTCCCTGAAAAAACATGGCAGAAGCAGTCACGCGTGACATGACTTCTTCTGATTGGCTGATTCGCGGCCCTTTGTTTGTTTCGCGCGTAAAGTGTACCTAAAAATAAATCCATTTGTGACTGTGCTGAGGCAAGGCCGCAAAGTGATACATCAACACTGTTATCTAATTCACATTTGGTTTCAGTTAAGAAGATAAGGTAAGATCTGACGACGGAGATGGTTGAGATACGCCGAGCGTAGAATCAGGAAAGGAACTAGAGACAAATCGGCGGCTCTGAAACACAGGTCACATTCCATAAGTCACTTGTTGCAGGTCATTGTGTTACCTTTTGGAAAGTAATGCTAACCCTCAATTTGGCTAACCCTAGGACTAAGGTTGGTTTTTAGGGCCTAGGGTTAGTCAAATTGAGGGTTTTGGGTTACTATCAAAAAGGTAAAAGAATGACCTGCAACGAGTGAGCTGTGGAATATGACCTGTGTTTTAGACCCGCCGGAGACAAATCAGTTTTAAACAGCGAGTATGAGGAAACAAGTATTTTGTGTATTAGACTTGAAGGGTTACTGAGACCTTTAAGAAGTAAACAAAGTTAAAAAATTTGTTCCGTCTTTGAGAAAACTGTACACTGGAATGAAAAAATGAGATGGAAATTGTTAACCCCAGTAAAGGAATAAAGAGATTTGAGGATACTTGGAAAAAGCCTGAGTGCTCCATTGCAGGAGTCGAACTTACGCCTTCCGATTACTGCTTCGGAAAGTCTTAGGTCGACTTTAACAAAGGAGCACTCGGATTTTTTCCGAATATGTCATTCCATAACGAGAACACCGACGATTGAAGCCTGATCTGGCGGACCGAACCCGATACGACCTGATATGGCGGTCTCGCCATAGATCGTGACCTCACGTTCTACTTTGCCGGAATAAAGGCAAACATCAACACAAAAGCGACAAAAAATACATCTAAAAGTGTTCCTTGATAAATGATGTACTTGAATCAATGCTTAAAAGCATTGTTATATAAGTAGCATAAGCAATTCAAACGGATTTCAGAGACCACCACTAACTGCTCGATTTTTCAACATCAAGAAAATGGCCGCCAATGGGCAATACTGGGTCTTGAAAAAGATGTCATGTCTTCAAAACTGAACATTTAACCGATTTTTTGCTGATTTTGGTCGCAGTTGTTTGTATTGGTAGCCGAGACTGGCACAGTATGACTGACAAGAAGTTCTTTTTTGACAGACATGTGAGCACAATTTGCACAAATGTGTCGATGAAATTAAGTGTTTTTATGCGGCTACGGAACTTTATATCGACCAAAACAAAGCTTATAATCTCTACATCTGCTTTATTGCCTCAACTGACGTATTGCCATAATGTAAGGCACTTCTGTGGAGCACCAGGTATCAGAAAAACAGCAGAATGCCTGCGAGTCAGAGCCAGAGGAACAATGCATGACAGCAACTAAGCTAATACATACACACATAGTTTATGTTGAGCACTCCTCATAGGGACTTTTCAGGGCCAATGAAATACAATCAACGAAACAACTCTCATCTCAACTGGCCGGAGGTCAGTACAATACAATATTTACTTACCTTGGACAGTCAATGTGGCCGATAATGACGTCTCCCCGAGAATATTTCTCGCTTTGCAAGTGTACATTCCACTGTCGTGTGACGTCACATTCGTGATCTCAAGGCTACCACGTGACTGCATTGTCTGCTTTGTTGCGAGAAGACTGGAATTGTGCTTCAGCCAAGTGACCTCAGGTGTTGGGTTCCCTTTAACTTTGCATTGAAACGAGGCTGTGCCAGTTTCATTGACAACCAAAGATACCGGCGGGGCCACAATCTTAGGGGCTGAAATGGATTCCCCAGGATCACCCTTGGGTCCAGGAGGGCCCTGATCGCCTTGAGCCCCTTTCTCTCCTCTGAGGCCCTGTTTCCCTAGTGGTCCTTGTGGTCCGTGTTTGCCAGGAGGGCCCATATGACCAGGTCTACCCCGTCTGCCTTTAACGCTTTTTAGACAATGCATAGGGCAGGACAAGCTGCTCAGGGCCAGTTGTAACTCCTTCTTAATGTCATCTCGGCTGATAATTGTGCTCATGTTTGAGTTTCTGTTTTCATTTTCCAAGTGACGCTTGGAACGACCCTTTGTTTCTGCAAGAAATGATGCCGTCCTAGTTAAACTCTAACATCACAACACTAGTATACTTCTAAATACAGATACTATAACTGCATTTTATATTCTGAGTGTGTCTTTCCGTTTGTTTGATGACATCTGGATTTCCCCATCAGAAGAAGATTGGTTCTCACACTTCTAAGCTCTGCAATCATTGGACATTAATAGAAATACACTGGGAATATCGCGCATACTAACAAATGTACAGGTATTTGTCTTATATTTAATGGACTCCGTGATCCTGTAACAACACGAAGTTCCTTGTCTTAATCTGATCCGTCATTCAAAATGTCACGTTTCATTCTAACTTTTCCCGTTGTTTATATTTGAAACCGAGCGAGTTTGGAATCCTCCCTTAGGTGGGACAAAAAAGACATGTTGCCATTTTAGAACTTCACGATCCGCTTTGGATTAACAACATTATGAACACGGCTTGCAATTAGGAATTTAAAATGTTCAATGATTCACAGTTACGTTCTAAAGAATCTATGGCAATGCATTGCTTCATGTGTCCTTTTAGTGATGTTTCATTATTTATGGGAAACCAAAGATACGAAATACGATCATATTATGCATGGTAAAGTCGGTAAAAGGTCAGCTAGCATATTTTTGGACCGGAAAGACAATGTACCAAAATATAAGCTAGTGAATTGGAATTTCTTCCTTTAATGTTTGTTGCAGAGTGCATTTTCCGCCAAAGTATCCGAACACATGATATTTCCGAAGCTTTTCAAAAGACACCAACACACTACCTAAAATTTATTACAGGGTTGTGGAGACCACTACTAAAATATTGGGTGCCTTTGATTGACATAGGGCTCACTACACGAAGGGTATCATATCTCTTGGTCATTTCGATTCTTTGCGACAAACCATGCTCGTTAATTTAGTAGTTTTCCTCCAAAAAAGGGAAGTTAATTACACAGCCTTCCATTACACCAAGCCTTTCCCAGTACATTAAATTGCATCACTGATCGATTACTTACCAGCTTCACGCGAAGCCATTTGCAGTGAAGAGGAATCAATAGTCTTCCGGTAAACGTTGGTCTGCAAGTCCATATTTATACTTGCCTCTATTTTTTGAGTCATGATTCGAAGCAATTGCCGATGAGCGTACAGCTCAACCTCAACATGAATCAGACCCACTAAGCATACGGCAACACAAAGAAATAACGATGAGAACGCAACGGTGTTGGAGTTCATCTTCGATCTCTCCATTGTGGATAATGCCATCCGAGTGAGTGAGTGGCCAAAAATGAGCGTGCGATAAATATGCACAGACTGGATTTGAGTTTCTTGTGCTTCTCTAACCTTCTATCAGCTGTACTCTGGCTGTCTTCCAAAAGATACGTCATAACCTATCGAAATTCTGAAGCAATAATATTTAAGACTTATTGAATTCAACAGAAGGATCTGCTTCTTCTTTCTGCGTTGACCAATCGCAAGGACAAAAAACGACCTTTGATAAAAAGCAAAAATAAAAGCCAGTACAACATTGACAAATTTCACCAATTCTGTAGTGTTTCTTCCTTATTTTTGGATAAATATATTAGTAATTAGATAGTCTGTAATTAATGGTTGGCACTCAATAAACCGCAGTAGCGTGATTATTTTTTGCCATATCACACCTATTTTAGTGGAATTACATTGGCTGCCTGTTCGATGCGTATTGATTATAAAATACTATTAATCACATTTAAGTCTATAAATGGCTTAGCTCCACTGTATCTGTCTGATCTAGTAAGTATTAAGTCTTCTACATATTCATTAAGATCGAATGATAGTAAAATTCTTAGTGTACCACCAGTTAAGGGAAAGAAAACATTAGGTGATAGGTCTTTTATGCTGGCTGCACCTAAGTTATGGAACGACTTACCCAGAGACTTGCGTTTAGTTGACAATATAAGTAGTTTAAGAAACAACTTAAGACACATCTGTTCAAATTAGCCTATAGGGTCCTATAGTCTCTAGCTTCATTACGTATGATTTTAAATATTTATTATTATTATTATTATTATTTATTTTATAATTTTGTACATAGACATTATTATATATATTTTAATTGATTTATTGGAATTTATTATTTATTATATTAGTTTCTTTTGATTTATTTTGATTTATTTTTAGCTGCATATAAAGCGTGTATAACTTGTATTGATATATTCGCTATAGAAACCAATAAATTATTATTATTATTATTATTATTATTATTATTATTATTATTATTATTATTATTATTATTATACTATTGAGTCATTGAAAATTTTGCATCGCTGTTTTCAAAGAACTTTCTCAATGCAAAGCAATTTGTGACGTCAACCCGGTGTTAAACCCATTCCCCCTCGGTTATGGATCAAAGTTTGACCGCTTTTCCCGTCTTTCAAGGCCAGTAAAAAAGTAAAATTTCAAAAACAACACGATGTATTTGGGACGATTTCGGAGAATAAATAAAGAGGAAAAAGTTTGTCGCGGTGATAGGCAGTTAAATGTATCCATGCGATGTATTTAGTTTTTTTACAATTAGTTGGGGACACAACAGACTAAGAAAAATATACAAATAAAAGATTAAATAATATATACAATTGTGAAATATATATATCAAATGAACATGTACAAAGTAAGACAATAGATGTATAAATCATTAATCTCTAAGGCCATCCTCTTCTTCTTTTCCTCCGTTTAGCGTCGTCCAAATGTTTTTCTTTTTTTTGCCAAATTTTCAAAAAATAAAAATAAAAGTAAACCATTTTTATGTCGCATAAGAGTTTCGGTGGTTGATCCTTTTTCCCACGTTGTCTTAATTTTACAGTAACATCAACCAACTTTTCCGCCATATTGATTTTTGGATTCATGTCTTGTGGTTTCCCAGACTCCACAGCAACAGCCCACTTTCATAAATGGCGATTCCTTTATATTCTTTTGTATTTATGTTAATTAGACCTACTGCCCTCATTTTGAAACAAATTTGCGCGTGGTGGCAAGGCTAGAAAGGCTTATTAGCATTAAAACAAAATAATATTTTATTTGGCAGCCATTATGAAAAAGGTCTATGATGATTGGGTACTAGGGGCTCGTTCCTCAAAAGTCCCGAAAAGCCATTTGTGAAATTGCCAACCGCTTGTTTTAGAAAGCCGGTCTTTTAACATGTTTTCAAGGCAACAAAAAGAAAAATAACTGTGAAGTTTGACGAATGAAATCCTCTCCGTTCTTGAGATACAAAGGGAATTGTGACACCCGAAAAAAGGCCCGTAAAGTTTCGGGACTTTTGAGAAACGGGCCCCAGGTATCCAATTCCGAGACTACTTGTGATTTTTTTTAGGTTTTTCTTTTAATCCGACCGACCGGCCCAATATCAGGAAACGCATATGCAATCGACGCTAAAGGGAAAAAACAAAGGAGATAGCTTAAGTTACAACAATTATCGTTGTTCTTTAAAGAATGACGTTAGGTCTATGTTTGATGAGCCTTTCACTTCTCTTTTGTTATATAATCATTAACCTTTTAATCCTTGTTACACGTTCCTTTTGTTTATAAATCAAATACTTTCGATATGAGGCGGCGTTCAGCTCGGCAATGATACGTTTTTTTGCTAATAGCTCCAAAATGTCTGATAAAATGTGGAGGGAGTGGACGGTTAGAATAAGGATATGTCGACGCCTGTGTGCAGCCGCCCATCCCCTAAGAAACAAATTCTGAGGCTAGGAGGGAGGAGGGCTGTTTACACGCTACTCTTTAATAGGTTTTCGGATTTTTGTCAAAGTACAATTGTTACCACAACACTGAAGACAACAATGCTTCAGAAAAAGATGCAAAATTAGTTTGCATTTTTGCCTTTACAGTGAACCATGAATGCATAAATCCCCTAAAAGTGTCACTGTGTTGACTCCGTCTATATCTTAGTAGGGGATGAATTCCACCTCAACAATTTCTTTCAATTAACTTTGTGAAGAATTCTTAAAGATCTTTGATCCACGGAACGAATGTTGGCTTGTCCAAATGTTTGTCACGAGAAATGCAGCGTCAACTCTGCCGAGAAATCACGAGACAAACGACAACCGAATCACGAAGCTGATCAAAAAGCCCCTTGGTTCGCATGGCAATGCATTGATACTAAAAATCTTCCTAGAGCTTACATCTTTCTGTGACTACTTTCGGTTTGAAATGTCTTCTAACCGTTGTTGTGGTTGTTGTTCTCGAAAATCTCTGACCTGCTTTTTCGCTCTTTCTGGAATTGTTCTCCTCATTCTTGGCTTAACGTTTAATATTGGCGAAGTTCTTCAAAAATGGATTCAGAAAAACATAGATGAGGTAGGTTTGAAGGGGAAAACAGTGTCAAAGTTGAGGCATAATTTATTTACCGGCCCGTCTGGCTCAGCAGGATAGCGAAACGAGACATGAGCAAGTGTAGTTTTTGTAGTGTAGGAAATTTCAAGGGAGAGAATCGAAGCATAATTAATTATGAGCGTTTGCGGGTGGTTTGACATTTGCTTGCCCGTCTGGCTATTGACATTTGCTTGCCCGTCTGGCTATTTTGGCTTGACAGGGTGATAAAACAAGAAGCTACGGGATCGATATCTGCTATAGTTTGTAATTATTATTTTAAATGGAATGAAACATATTGCCTAGTTCACGGGTAACGCCGTAACAGTGCCTTCTTGTACAGTTGTTTCCGGTTCCGGTCAAACTCGGAGGTCGTCAGCACCTGACGAGCTCCTGATATCTGTGATGAAAGTGAGCCTCTCGATATTGATTTTGTTATGCAAGCGTGGTAAGTGGCCTTCATTCTTTAATGTAGCCTTAAGCTATAACCACGCCATTGAAGTCAAAGTCCTCTGCTGTTTTTTTTTTTTTTTTCACGCGAAAATCACTTCGGAATACCATGTTCCTTCTAATGCACTTTGCCACGTGTGTCACCTTTTTCGTGCCACGTGCGTCACGCATTTAAAACCATGTAGTTCAGTTTTCTTTCAGAATATTTGATTAAATGAGGAAAAATGATGGTGCTACACGTTCGGCACGCATTTTAAGACTTTTTCTCTTGTCCTCGGCAAGTGCTTTAAAATGACCACATTTAGGGTTATTTTGGAGCTGAAGCTGAACGTTCTTATATTTTTGCGATTTGAGTCTGAAAACGTTCTTAATGTTGTTAATGTGGTATTCTAAGTTCGAAAACAGACTGAGTTATTCTGCAGTGTATATTGCAATAAGGAAACCACATTATTAATGTTAAAAAACGTCCCTGAGCTTAATTATTTGAGTTATTTGTCCTCTTGTTCATAGTTCGTATAGATGGACTGATAATGAAACTCTGGAATATTCAAAAGGGAGAACAGTGACGTCGCGTTTAATATTAACTTGACCGCGACCATGCACAATCTTTTGTCCTTAGTTTACATCTGAGTTTTGAATAAATTAATCGTAACTTCTGATTGGCTCTTTTTTAGAAAAAAAGGGTCTGGTTTGTGCGTGGTCAGGGCCAAAACAGCGAGCAAAAACATAAAACAAAGAAACATGTCTAGTTTCCTAAACATCTCCATATGATAACTATGCCCTGAACATTAGACTACAGTTTTACATCATTTCTTTTGCCTTTACTTATATTACTCACAAAAACAAAACGAAGCAAAATAACATGAATGAGCAAATTAAGGTGGCTTGCTACAGTTATCCGAAGAAAAAATATCAAAATTTTGAAATCTGTGAAATTAAAGCAAAATGATGTCTCTTGTGAAATGTTGGTCACTGGAATTGATGTAAAATGTAATTTTACCTAACACATAAATACAAATCAGGGAATAAAAGAAGAAGCCATACTAAACATAGTGACCGAGCTCCTGGAGGGAGGACTGGAAACTAGACACTTCACTTCAAAGGCTTTTTTCTCGAAAACCAGCCGTACGACCCCACCTCAAAAATTCAGGATTTCTGAAAGCGAGACAAACATTTTTTCAAAAAGTTCTATCAGACAGTTTTTCAGTTATTATTAAAATAGACGAAAATCGACGTTTTTGTCATTTGTGAAAAAACCTGTCTGGCAGATTTATCTATTTATTTCTCTGCATAATTATTTTTCTCGCTTTCGGAAATCCTGAAATTTTGAGGTGGGGTTGTACGGCTGGTTTGCGAGAAAAAAGCCTTTGAAGTGTCTAGTTTCCAGTCCCCCCTCCACGAGCTCGGTCACTATGTTTAGCATTTTCCCCTGATTTGCATTTATTTGCGCGGTAAAATTACATTTTACATCAATTGCAGTGACTAACACTTCAGAAGAGACTTCCTGTTGCTTTAATTTCACAGATTCTAAAACCTTGATCTTTTTCTCCGGAAAACTGTAGTAAGCCACCTTAAGACGTTCTTAACTGACTGTCAGCTTGGGTATGGTCATAGTATGTTCTTAAAATTCCATTTAATCTCATCCTTAACGGTTCTTATAAAAAAGAAAAGTATAGTATATTAGCAATTTAATTATCACAAAAATTATTGATTTCGCAAAGAGAAGAATTACCATCAGTAATATGACTCCTTGACACTGAAGGCTATTTTCCTCTACCGTTAATCACTGCATACACAATTTGCTACATCTTTATCATGACAGAGAATCACAAGAAAACAGGACAAGAGAGACAAAAAAACCTGATTTCAGGAGCCAAGAGGTTGTGGCAGGAGCCCATTACCCGGAGCCTCCATCTTCTATATTAACCTTCTGAGTCAACCCTGTCCCGTATCCTTTTATTTCTAGAAGCACCTCCTAAGGAACTTTTCGTGGGGTCTTCTCACAATAGCCAATCATAAGAGGCCCATGGTCATCCTCTGATTACGTCACATGCAGAACACCCGCAGCTCTTTCCTTGCAGAGAAGCCCTTACCGCTAAAAGCGATTCCTTCTAGCATGCTGCTTCCCGTGACTTCGCCGTTACCCTGGTATGGGAAGGGGGGAGGGGCATAGTGCTACCACTTGCCCAAGGTGGGCTCCCAGACTAATGGAGGGATGGAGATGTCCTACTTCTCCATTGTGTGCCGCTCCCTGGAGGTGAGGGGTGGGGGGCCACGACCCACTGCACATAAAAAATATAGCAGTTTAAAAAGAAAAGGACACCCGAGACAGTGTTGACTCAAGGGTACAATACTTATGGAAGCTCCCCGTAATAGGTTCCTGCTGATATTGAACAACGTTTTTTTTCTAAATATGTTGCGAGGTTGGACAATTTTGGATGCAAAGTAAAAGATTTCCTGTGGAAATAATACTATACTATTGCGCCATAAGTGGATTCAACTCACGGTGGCTTGACTTCAGTCAAGTTACTATGTAAATACTTCATGCCAAGTAAGTCATTGAGTCTGTACTAGTGAGTCATTCATTCATTCATTTTATTTCCTACATTTCATAAGAATTACAAGGGTATTAAAAGACTCACCATGCAAAAACAATGTGTGATGCAGCAGCTCTCGCTACACTCGCCAAAAACAAAATTCTAAACAATTAAAACAATGACTATGATAAAAAAATTCACTTCCTTTTTTATATAGATTTTGAAAGCGTGTTTGCTTGACAACTGACTGGCAAAATTTTAAGCTTAGAATTTTATCCAAAGGCTGTTATTGTTGAGCGCAAGTTTAGGATTTCACAGTCCGCCATTATTCACGTTCAAGAGTGACCGACTGGACCTCACAGGGTTGGATCGAGGATAAGATGACGTCAAAGGCTCACTAGCTTAAAATTGCAGCGTGTAAACGCAGCTTATAAGGCATGCAAAGCGCGAGTTGAAAAGTCTGAAAGCTCGAAACTCCCGTGCTGCATAAGAATTTAAGCGCGTGTACACGCATTGCATTTTTAAACTAGTGCGCCTTTGAAATCATCTTATCCTCGATCCAGCTCTCTCAAGATTTTAAAGTTAGTAATGGCGGACCATTAATTAGGAACATTGCGAAATAAACAGGTGTCTTTTTGAAATGAAGGCTTAAAACTTCGGTCACTTAGTGTTCAGTTAACGTAGTTTTAAAATACAAAGAAAAAGTGTAATTGATTTTTGGTCATAGGGCCTCTTTACACGAGCCCGGGTTGCTTTTTACCCCGGGTTGAATCACCGCGGCAGGTAACCCTTTTGCAGTCAAATGTTTATAAGCGTTTACATGAAAACAGTAGTCAAACAGGGTCAGCCCCCCTTGCCGGGTATCCCTTCTCAAGACTCGGGTTGACCCGGCTAGAAGGGTTGAAATTTCTTCAATTTCTTCATGTAAACACTGGCGTATCTGACCCGGGATTGTTTGAACATCACTTTTTTTGCGGTTCAGCGTTCTCGTCCATGCGCAGCCTGTACCAAAATGGTGGAGGCGAATGGGCATGAAGTGGAAAAAAGAACAAGTTGGCAATGGAATCACTCAATGACTGGACAACTTATTGCGAAATTAAAAGAATTTAAAAACGAGATGGACTATCAAAATATAGACTTTAACAAGGACGTCGTTACTATGTACTCGAAGTTACGAGAGCGAATGGCTAAACGGTTTCCTGACGGTTTTGGTCGTGTTCAATTTGTCAGCCACAAATTGATGATCCTGATGATTGCATGGTTCGTCCCCCATCTTCCTCACTGACACGTAGTCACCAACCCTTTCAACCCAGCGAAAGGGAACTGACCCGGGTCAGCCGAGAATGACCCAACCCTCACCCAGCCCGGGCTCGTGTAAATGTAATATTCGACGCTGAACTGACCTGGATCGGTGTCCAGCCCGGGCTCGCGTAAAGAGGCCCTATAAGCACTTTAAAAGTAATCATAAGAGTTGCTTACAATACCAAACAATGGAGAAGGTTAATAATATAGATACACTAGTCATATGCACTTTGAAGAAAATTACATTATCAAGATAAAAAGAGTATAATTACAATAAACAGAGGAAGCGAGAACGGAGCACATATTTAGAGGATAGTAAACAATAGAAGCAGTAATTAATGCTAGCAAAATAATTGTGGAGGAGAGATATTTTAAATAATTGCTTATATTGGCATTCTACGTATAGATAGAGGAATAGAGCGGTTTTCAAATGAGTTTCGGAAAAACCAAAACTAAAGTAATTACTTTGGCCAATTAAAAAGGACGGAGACAACCAAACCAATCAAAATTCGAAGTAATTACACGTAGCCGACACAAAGCGCGGAAAAATGTGCACGCGCGAGCCACTAGTGGTTTTGGTTTCACTTGTGTTTGGTTGAAAAAGCGGCGCGAAAACTTTGAACTAATCACCGAGTGAAGTAATGCAAAACCAAAGTAATTCACCAATTACTTTCACCACTCAATTGAAAACCCCTCTATCATTCCAGTAATAATATCCAAGAATTGTTGGCCAAGTTAACATGAAGCACGTTGACACTGTTCCGGCGTTTTTTAATGTTCCAGAGTTTCAAGCAGGTAGTTTAGCCTAGCTAATGAAGAGGAGAGATTAGCATCACGTCGAAAAACATGAATTTGTTTGCAAAATCGTTTCAGGTTCTTTCTTTCTTTCTTTTTCTAGGAAGTACAATTAAAAGCTGACAGTTTAGCTTTCAAAGAATGGAAGAACACATCCGTGCCTGTTTACATGAAAGTTTTTGTATTTAATGTGACAAATCCTGATGAGGTGATGAAAGGAGAATCAATTCCAAATGTAACACAGATAGGTCCATACTCCTATAGGTAAGTATCGCAATTTTGCTTTTTACTGCATAAAAGTGGTACTTCGTGTCTCGTTAAGTTCGAAAGAACACTGAAGAGGGAGCCTGGTTTGGACACTGCTTATCCAACCCGCCTGGGCTCTATTTTTTATCGTGTTTATAGCTACAAACGAAGAGGCAAAAAAATTAATTAGCCACTTTTTTTTAACATTGGGCATAGTGCATTTGAAAATTACACCAAAATCATGAGCTCGTTAGCTTGTGCCAAACTTCAATATGGATCCGTCGTGGATACTTTCACCTTGTGTTGTCTGAACCAAAAAACAATGGGGTGGGAAGGGAAGTGTAATTCCTTTTTCAAGCATTGTTGCGTTCCGAACCCGGCCTCTGAATAAAAGGAACTTGCGTATTTCTATATTTTAATGTTTTCTTTTCAAACTCATTTACAGAGAGCTTAGATCTAATGAAGTGCTAGATTGGAATTCCGATAAAAGCGTCGTCACGTTCATGCCAAACAGAACGTATGTTTTTGACACAGAGACGTCATGTGCTGGCTGTGATGACCAAATTGACTCTTTTGTCACCGTTAATATCCCGCTCCTGGTATGTATATAGCTAAAAATGGCAGCTACTCCTCCCTGCAATCCCTTAGTCTTTTTCAAATAAGGAATTTTACCAGACGGCCTTAACTCCTGGTATATTTTTGTCATCTTTATTCATCCATTCCATCCATTTGAGGAGCACTGACAGAGGACGTGGTGTAAAGGGCGCACCTTCTGCTTCCATGCATTGATAACAGTTTTGTTACTAAAGGAACTACCGACGTTAAATAAAGTGACTTTACACTTTACCTTTACCATTTATTCATGTAAGTAGTAATAATGACAGTTTAAGAGGTAGAACGGCCCCGAAGAAATTTGTACGTTTACTCGATCTTTACAATATGGGCACCAGTAAAGGTTCGCACAATTAGTTATCCTGTATAGAAATATTTTTTGAATGAAAATACTTTCCAGATTTTCTATGTCGTATTAGAACAGCATTAATATCAGATTCGAATGTATACTGATTTTAACTTGATATAATGCCATGTTTAAATAAAAGTATCCATCCATCCACCCATTCATTCACTCACTCACTCACTCACTCACTCACTCACTCACTCACTCACTCACTCACTCACTCACTCACTCACTCACTCACTCACTCATTTTACATCACTCTCAATGATGTTCTCTGTCTTTTGCCCAGGCTGTGGCGTTGAAGGTGAAAAATACTAACCTGACGAATTACCCAAACTGCTTGAAATTGCTTCAGTTTACTGCTACTGGCTGGAATGTCAAGTTGTTCCAACGCAAGAATGTGCATGAACTGATTTGGGGATATACGGACGTTCTGCTCGGAACATTAGTCAGTTTCAAAACAAAAGAATGTCCCAGCAGTGCTACAGAAGGCGCATCATCGTTTGTACAACTGCAGGTGTGTGGCACAGTCAAATTAACTTTTCAAAAGCCTGAGCCGGCAGACACTTGGGCAATCTCAAGGGGCCAGACACTTCGTGACGCTCATTTCTGGCCAAATCTGCTCAAGGGAGTTTTAAGTGCTTAACCGTTTAATGGTGTTTTTTCCAAAACATTGCAATTGTCTGCATTGAGTTGCAAAATGTTTCTTTCAAAGACACCGAAAGTTGAAAACGAAGTATACCGTAGTTTTCAGATACAAGGCGCACTCGGGTATATGGCATTTATGTCGCAAACTGAAAATCTCATCAAAATACTCGGTTATAAGATGCATCTCAAATAGGTTCAACTCATCGCTAGCTTATGCATAGGCCTCCCACACTCGGATTTTTATGGGAATCTCGATAACAAACTGAAAAAGAGATTTACACGCAAAAGGTCTCACTAAAAAAGCTGTACTTTATTGTCTTGGTCACTTTTAAGCGACTTCTCAAATTCCCTGGTTGTCACTCGAACCTAAATAAAGGAAAGGCAGGAAAGTAATTTCTAGCTTACCTCACATCTCTCCGATCAAAGCACACTTCTCCGACATCAGTCACTCTCAAACTCCTGCGATGGCCACACGGATAAATTTACTTCTCTTTGACCAAGTTTTAAGGTCCAGCGAGTATCCATTGCTGAGAAACAGCGAAAAACATTCGAATTTTCACAATCCTTGGAGGCTCACAACGAATTCGGACACGACTGGTCAACCGTTCACTTATTTGCGTCACGTGCATAACTTTTGAAACCCAATGAAAACTTAGATGAAAACCACACGTGTTTTGGATATCATATCCAAAGCAGACGTTGCTTTTATCTGTTTCCTCATTGGATATCAAGATTTACGTATCAAAACAAAAGAAATTAAGTCAAAGAACAGCGTTTTTAATACCTCATTTTCCACTGTTTACAACAATGTTTATATCACAATTAGTAAAGATAGCAGAATTAAAACATGCACAACTGTTTGAGACATGCTTCGTGTTTCATTATCGGTTCCAAACACTTAGAAACAATAAAACGATTTCATTTAGTTTCTCGCTGTTTGGAACCTATGATGAAACACTCGAACTCGTTGTTGATATATTACTTAATCTAAATTTCACCAAACCGCCTGCTATGCAGGTTAGCTGTAAGACGCACCTTGAGTTTAGATCACATTTGAGGCCAACAAGCAATTTCTCAGAGAAAAATTCTGCGCCTTCTTAACGAAAAACTAGGTAAGTGGATCTAAGACGGAGCACTGAGGATGGATTCAGTGAGGGGTTTACGTCACAAACTACTTTGCATTGGAAAGTAGTTTGAGTGCTGTTGGAACTACTCCCCTTCATTGCTTGGTTATGTATGAAATTTAAGCTGCTTGTTTCATCTAATCTCTCAAAGCCAAATAACAGGGAGAGTTTTCTGGAAGGAAAAAAACCTTCTAAAGCAACCAAATTGCAGAGAGCTAATTAAGCGAAGGAGCTTGTTAAGTTGATGGGCACTTTTGAGCAGCTAAGGCGGACCACACGATGTCCAGGAAAAAGGCTCCATAAGTGCAATGTGGTGCTGTTGTCATCATCCTGCGATTATTCCTTGTTGTTCTAAGAGTAAAACTGGTATAAGGGATATAGATGCACGTTTGGAGTGAAAATTGAAAATAAATCAATGATTATTTCACGTGGGGCGTTCGTTGCTTGGACTAGAACGGCAAAGAAATATATGAGAGGCTTTCGGAGCCATACCTTTTCTCGTGAGACCTATTGCTTTGTGGCTTATTTAGCTTCCTATTGCATGCATGCACCGCGGCAGCCATAGCTCCAAAGCTATTTCTCGAAACGATGCTGCCATGCTGTATCCTGATTTCTGTCAGTTTTCAAGAGAAAACTAAGATTACATAAATACAGAAAGACCGAGGTTCTACCCGGCCCTCTGTGTGAAATCATGTTCAGATTAGTTTAAGATGAAAGGCAATCACGGGAAGAAATGCACCCAAGACCTCTGCACGAGGAGCTTTGGTGGGAAGCAAGAGCTCTTACCACTACGAAAAGCATTAATCTCTTTCTATTTACAAAGCTTTCATCGCTCTTCCATCCTTCCATAGCGTAAAAAGTAAATGAATTGTACGGTACGCTTTTCAAGTTTTTAATTAATGATCTTACCTTGACTGCTTATTTATCTTTTTGTTAGTATAACAACACTTATTATGGAATCAGCGCGGTAAATACTGGACAAGACGACATACAGAAAGTAGGGCAGTTTACTATGTGGAGAAATCAACGGTAGGTAATCAGATAGACATTATGTACTTATTGACTGAGTGGGAGGGCCGGACGCGAAAATATTTGGCCCCAGGTCATGGCCTACGGACCGAGCGCCATGACCGAGGGCCAAATATTCGCTCGGTACTCAGTCAGTAAGCATTTTATCATATGGGCTCTTTACACTATTTATGAGCACTCAGGAGATGAAGTTAGGACAAAATAAAAACAAAAATCTGCACAGAGAATTTATCTAATATGTTGTTTGCATTTGCTTTTCTAGCTGTAAATTACTTGGATGTTTAAAAGCGACGAAATCCCCTAAAATTGCATCGCACGGAGCAGTACGTGTTCCTAGTAGGGCCGTACAGCTTTTTACGGCCCTGCTCGCGCTAATGCGTACGGCCCTCATACGAGAATTTTCCCAATAGTTTTGTAATGAAAGCGCGCGGGGCCGTACGGGACATATGATAAAAACAATTATTCGATGAGCCCACGTATGTGTCTTGGGAAAGACACTTTACTCTCACGGTGCTTCTGTTCAAATGTATATAAATGGGTACCCGCGAATTTAATACTGGGGGTAACCCTGCGATGGACTATCATCCCATCCAGGGAGGGAGTAGAAATACTCCTAGTCGCTTCATGCTACAGTAACCGGAGATAAGCGCCGGCCTGATGGCCTTCTAGGCTCATATAAAGCAGACTTTAACTTTTTATCACGCATGTGATAAGGTAAATAGCGGAGAAAGCGCATACCTTTCAGCTTGCAACATTTGGCGCCGTCATACGGGATTTGTAAGGGCTGATAATGTTCAAAACGCTGGAAACGTTATATCTGAGGTTAAAAATTCAATACGGCGTTGTAGGCATACTCGGCTAAATGTCGGCAGGACAAAGAAGATGTGTGAAACAGTTCCTCGTGGTTCAATTCCCTTTCCTCGGAAGACTACCCATCAATACCAGATTATGAATTTATTGACTGAGTGGGAGGGCCGGACGGGAAAATATTTGGCCCGAGGTCAAGGAGTACGCTATGACCGATGGCCAAAAAATTTTTCCTGTCCGGCCCGACCTAAACTCAGTCAATAAGCATTTTATCATATCGACTCTTTACACTATTCATGAGCACTCAGAAGACGAATTTTGGACAAAATAAGTAACAAAATTTTGCATAGAAAATTTATCTGATATGTTGTGTGCATTTGCTTTCCAGCTGTAAAATTGCATCGCACGGAGCAGTACGTGTTCCTAGTAGGGCCGTACGGCTTTTTCCGGCCCTGCTCGCGCTAATGCGTACGGTCCTCATACGCGGGGATTTTCCCAATAGTTTTACAATAGAAGCGCGCGCGGGGCCGTACCGTAGCCATATGATAAACAATTATATTTAATAACGAAGTGTTTTTGTAAGAAGGGCCGGTCCTTTAACAAACGCTCGCGATTATTAATTCTTATTCAAAACGGTAAATACCACAATATAAAGGCCTCCAAAAACATCTGTCGCAAGGGATTTATTTATTTATTTATTTATTTATTTATTTTGCCCACGAGATCTATGAAAGTGATTATTTTGTCAAGTAGAGGTCAAATTAATGCGATCATGACAATTTATAGTACTCACATATTTATGGCCCCAAAAGGTTGCAGTGTATTCTTTTATTGAGATTGAATTGAGGCAGGGTGTTATTTTCATTTGATTACCAAATGGATTGTAGGGCCTTGCTTCCTGTCCGTGTATATTTAACCGTCGTTTCGAGTGCTCGAAAATTCTCTTTCAACGCCTCTTTTGGAAAACCTCATTTACAATCTAGCTCTAAGAACCGAAAAGGGACGATTTGTGTTTATTCAGGCACTCTAAAATAAAAACTTCATTGGACATTTTTTCACCGGGTTTGTTCTTATTTACACTGCAGCCATTTAACTTGGTGGAGTGACCAGTTTGCCAACATGATCAATGGCACAGGCAAGTAACTAAAACGACTACCTTACCTGGCATGGTCTGCGTTTGTACGGGGGGGGGGGGGGGGGGGACGGGCTGTCAAGAGGAGAGGGGTGCTGTATCTGTTGGTACGACTTCTGAGAACATTTAACTAAACTTAAAGCTGGCTCTTTGCGAACTTTATCAACGCGTTGATGTGTCAAGTTACAAAGTGGGGAAACGCAGAGGTAGGGGAGGAGTGGCTAACTTTTATTTCAGAAATTAAGACAGTAGTTGCGCGTTTGCCTTAGGGTGACAGCATTCGAAGGATCTTTCAAAGAAAATTGTGTTTCTCTTATACTTCAGTTATTATGATCAGGAGTCATGCTTCATTGCTTGATTCTTTATTCCCGTAGATGGAACTCAGTTCGCACCAAGCATTAAAAAGGAGGACGCCTTGTATGTCTTTTCACCCGATATCTGCAGGTATGCACTACTAGACTCTTAGGTATAATGTAGATTTGAACACTGCCCTGGATTCAGATTACTTTCAGATTACTTTCAGGCTCAATTCAACCGATTCATCCAATTCCACGATCATAAAAGTAACCCGGTTTGCTTCAAACTGTTCTTTAAGACAAAACTTTCCTCTAAAGTTCTTAAATTAAGAAGAAAGAACTCGTATGTTGCCCAAAATGTAAAAAAGTGCTTTAAAAAAGGCCTTAAACGGAAACCACATGTTTGAATGGCTGCGAGGAACAGTATTTCGTCGGAAAGGTGTTTTAAATATCATGGACAGTCTGAGAAAACGATAACTTCAGATGAGCTATGAGAGTTGAAGTCTCCGAGTTATCAGTTCCTGGCTGGAGCTATTCTTTATGTCATTTGGGCGTTTTGCGTCCTCTGACAAAATTCCATTTTATTTGTTCAAGCTTAACCCTTCTTCAACCATGCTATGAAAAAAAATCAATGAGTAGACATTGAAAAATCCGATAGCAAACTAGCTCGTGATAAATACCCCATTCAAACAGTTAGGATTCCGGGAAAAGTCATGAAGCATTTTAAGCATTTTTTTTTTCGCCTCTTATTTGTTTATTTTCTCTTTTAAATTCTCAGATCGATGAGCTTCAAGTATGAATCAACAGTTCGTTTTAAACAAATCGAACTTTTTCGCTTTTTAATGCCAAGAGATGCTTTGAAAAGTGGAGATATTTATCCACCAAATAAGGGATTCTGTGTTGCTCCAGGATGTTTGCCTAGCGGCCTGATGAATATTAGCCTCTGCAAACCAATGAGTAAGTCATTCTTACTCTTACCCAGTCGTAAAGCATAGTAACCTTCGAGTGCAAGGAAACTATGATGTGCTGATTATTTGAGATGTAGCCGTTTGCCACTAAAAAAAAAAAATTCCCAGCAGAGTCACGCCATTAGGGAATTATGACACGTGGGTGGTTTATTAACCTTTATTGAAAACTCTATTGTACGCAATAACTGAGTTACGTCCGTTTCCAGATTTTCTTTTAGAAAGAGAGTTAGCTTTAATTGAAAAGTAGCACTGGAACATTTGAAGTACCCTAAAAGGAAGCTGCTTTGTAAAAACTAACCTGGTGATCTGCTGCATGCGTTAATTAAGGCCTTCCTCCCCCTTTAAGTCTGTGAAAGTTCGACCGCCTCAATTAGTTTCCATTTTAAGGTCAAATTAAATATGAGAGATTGGGGGAGCCAATCAGAAGCCTAGGAAGGCACCGCGCACCGGTGGCTCAGTTGGTTGAGCACCGGGCTGTCACGCGGGAGGTCGTGAGTTCATCTCCGGCCGGACCATCACTCACGGTCTTTAAATAACTGAGGAGAAAGTGCTGCCTTTGTAATTACATCTGCAAATGGTTAGACCCTCTAGTCTTCTCAGATAAGGACGATAAGCCGGAGGTCCCGTCTCACAACCCTTCAATGTTCATAATCCTGTGGGACGTAAAAGAACCCGCACACTTGTCGCAAAGAGTAGGGCATGTAGTTCCCGGTGTTGTGGTCTGTCTTCTGTGGTGTATCATGGTTGGGAGGGTAAATGCTCGGAGATATTAGCTACACCAAGCTACTCTTAAAATCCGAGGGTAAATAAAGATACTGATATGATATGATATGATGATATGATATATGATATGATCCAAGATTGAGAATTTAGCAAATGAGAGGTGCATTTGAAGGGTAGATTACATAAAATGATTCCATAAGGGAAAGACTTACAACTGAGAATCGTTGGAAATAGGCAGTAGCCTTTTCTACAGTAGCGACTCAAAATAAGCACAAGCTGCAATACCCACATTTATTATCCAACGCAACGCAGGAAACGAGTGCAGATATTCCACGATATTATACAGTTAGTTGTTTTGTACAGTAGAGAACCGGTTTGACTAGTTTAGTTGCTGACGTTGCCCTGCACGCACAAATCTGGATAATAAATAGCTTGAGATGTTTTGGTGTTTAGTATCGCTGAGTATTTTTACTCGCTGTTTGTATTTGAAGCACAAATCGTAAGAATACTTAGGCGATACTACACACCAAAACATCTAATAAGATATATGGACCTGCTATTGATCATTGTTCTTGGACCTAACGAAAGGCGAAAATGATCAAGCTTCTATTGAGTTTGCGTAAGTTCCTCATCCGGCTATAAAAGACAATGAGTGTTCAAGATATGAATTACGGCATCTTCAAAGACCACGGACGCTTATTGGTCCAGTGGTTTAAAAGTTCGATTTTTGCAGGGGAATCTTCCGGATCGAAACCCGGCTCTAAACACGCAAGAGGTTTGTATTAGGAGGTTCCTAACTCAACCGTGAAAAAAGGGCTGCTTCCTTGTAGACGAGTATAGTAAACAGACTCCGCTTCTTTTAGGGATTCAAGTTTATGAGAGAGCATGCAGCCAGTTAAAGCAGGCGCGTAGCTGGGATTTGAAAAGGGGTCCTCGTACTGACATGAAGTTTTCTTAACAGCGGGAAATACTGCGAGCGCCGATGGTGCGAGCCTCTAGTGGTGTCTGGTGGCATGCTCCCCTAGAAAATGTAGGAAACTAGAGGCCTGGAAATGCTCTTTTTCATAAATACATGTAGACTTGGCCTCTCAGCACGTAACTAGGCTAGCTTAGACGTTTGTTACAGCAAACGCACTACGACTAGTTCAGCGATGCATCGTCCCTGTTGATCCTTGCGATTTCGTAAGCCGAGAATAAAATACCCACGTAAAATGATCCGTGTTTGATACAACACAACAGTACACGGGCCTAAACATACGCTTTTGTGATCTAATATTACGAATTATAGCCTAAAGGGAATAACAGTTTAACACTTATTCACTTACCTCTGGGAAAATAGCAAAAAATGGATGTCAGTTCGTTTCGTTTAGACGCCATTTTGTCAACGCCAACTCTAGACCTCATGTAAGGCTCTCAAATTTACTCCTTTTATTTGTGCTACTTGCAGGGTAACCACCCAAAGTTTGTTTTCCATTCCTCCACTATTTGCTAAAAGCTGAAAATCAGTAACTTGAGTTTTTAGTCCTCCGTCATTGATCTGCAAAGGAGGTTCGTTCAGACCCCTAGAATCCCTTCTCCTACGTGCTCGTAAAGTTATGCTCAGAGTGAATAGAGTGTTTTCACTCCAACAAGAGAATAGCTTCAAATCGCAGGAAACAATGTCTACAATGATAGTGACAACGTGTTTTTGGTCACCTTTTTCAGATCCACCGGTCGTGATTTCAGGTCCACATTTCTATCAAGGAAACGAATCTCTTTTGAAAACGGTCAATGGACTCCACCCGATGAAAAGCGCCCACGAGACATACCTGGACGTGGAGCCGGTTAGTTTAGTTCTCAAAGTCCTGATAATGAAGTTCCCAAGGATTACGTTGGAAAAAAAGATAGGGAGATATCTTTTTTGAACCATAAGTGGTACTGGACCGACGGTTGAGTAAACGTGAGCATCGTTCAAAACTTTTCCTAAAGTCACCATCTCTTACAAGTCTTCAATTAATTCGCAAACAAAAAAGGGTTATAAACGACTGATTGTGACAGTTCTGTATTTTTTCTTTTAAACAGTTGACAGGAATAGTTATGAGGGCTGTTAAGAGGGTGCAAGTGAACGTGGCTTTGGAATCGGTGGACACTTTGAAGTGAGTAACAAACACTACGATTTGCCGCGGATTAATTAAGACTTCCCCAGACGAAATCATTTAAAGTTAGAGCGACTGAACTATAAAAAAGGCCCATTGAAATTCGACGGTCAGAGGTTAATTACACCAGCATCTGAGGATGAGCAAACATCGGTTTTTTCGGCTTCTGCCTTTTTTCAACCAAAATATAGTACTTTAGGCGATCACGTTACACTGTATTTGCTCTGTGTAAATTGAAACTCCTACACCTTACGAAGATCACTGCACTGATCCACCTATTTCCAATTTTGCTTTGTGTATGCAAACGTGGTATCTGGAGTCTCCTGTTTTGTTTTTGTTGTTGTTGACTCTAAACAAAGTGTATAGTAGGCGAGTATATTGATCCTAAGCAATTTGCCACGAAAGGGCAGTAACAACTTATGTCCTTCTTTATCTCTTGCAAGCTCTCCATGAGGTTATCGATCGCGGATATTCCTGTGTCCGTTGTAAACACACGGCTCGATATAAGAGCATATTTTACTTGTATTCATATGAATTGATACACGGTGTATAAATAAAGCTTATGTGCGTATGTATGTATTTCTGATTTTTCAAAGGGATTTGATATGATAGATCACCATATACTTATGGATGAACTATCACTCCTTGGTGTGGACCCTGTGTTATCTGACTGGATAAAGTCTTTCCTGACTAATAGAACCCAAGATGTGTGAATAGATAATACCGTATCTGAGTGGAAAGCAGACCCATGGTGGTATACCCCAAGGGAATAAGATGGGGGTGGTCCTGTTCTCAATTATGATAAATAGACACTGAAGGGACTGCAATGTAAGAGCCAAAAAAGTAGATGATAGTACAATTTTCGAATTTTAACTCGTAACTCAATTAGCATTTTGAATTTAGCTGTTAACGACACACAATTTTTGATGAAGTTAAATCCACTTAAATGTAATGCATATAAATTTCATGAAATGCCCTAATACTGTTACACAACCCATCTGCTCAGGAAATCACCAGTTAAATTACTTGGTGTTAAAGTTAGGGATGACCTTAAATAGAACGACCACATTGATTGTATATATATAGTAAAGCCGCTAAATGATTGTATACCTTACGGGTGCTTAAAAGAACTGGTGTTGCTGGCAGCAATATTATCGATGTTTACAAGTGCTCCATCAGATCTGAGTATTTGTCCGCTAAGTTAAAATCCATGCAAAAAAGGGCCCTTAAGATTGTCTTCCAAGATTGTAGTTATTATGAAGCTTTGACTATTGAAAGTCTTGAGAAGAGACGCTTTGATATTAGACGCAAGTTTCTCTCCACATGGAGATTGCGCACTTGTAATGAAGTTATTTATGTGCCACGTAATCTTAGATCTGGCTATGAAAAATCCTTTCGCCCTTACATAAGAACCAAACGAGCGAATGATTTTATTACTTTTAGATTTTTAGATTAGTTTTCCATTTTGTCTATTATTATAATATCATAATAATTGTTAATTTTATCACTTGACAATTCAGTTTTATTTTACTGCAAAGAGTGGAATAAACGTTATTATAAAAATAAATAAATAAATAAATGTTATTTATTTATTTATTTATTTTTTGTATGGTTTCTTTTTCTTTTATTAACAGAGAAACAACTGGGAAATTTAAACCTGTCTTTCTTCCTGTTTTGTTTCTCGAAGAGGTAAGCTTCGTCTCGTAATCATTTTCTTTGGATGAAATGCATTAACGATTGGGTCCCGAAAAGCGAAGTCCGCAGTGGTTTTCAGTTTGCAGTGTTTCAAAATTAGTGCTTCAGCACAAGAAGACTAGACACTTAAACATGGGTCCTTTCCTTTCTGTTTTTTCTGCAGGGACCGCAGGGCGCATTTGAAAGTTGGGTGAAGAGGGGGTGGGGGGTAAGGGGGGTCTAGGTTTTCGTATGGATTACGGAAGTGTGAGGGGAGGGGAAAGAGGAAAAAGTGGAAGTCCACAGTCCCCCCAGCTCCTCCGTCTCTGTTGCCCTTGTTACAAAGCAAGGAACACAAAGTTTCCTGTTTTTTGCCGCACTTTGTGTGCACCATGTGCTACTTGCGTCTGTGTTCACACTAGAAAGTCTGAAAAGCGCAAGGCAAGATGCGAGGCCACCAAAAATAAAAATAATAATAAAACTATTTTTGCTTGCGCCCTTTATGTGGCTATTGTGACGATTTGGGACATGTTCATTGAAAATGTCTGACTAACTCTGCAGCCATATTCTATCGCTGCTGAATTAATCACCGAAAGAATGGCATTATCTTCTGCTGCGTGAACAACACGACGTTATTGTATTTTTATGTGAATCATTTAAGCAAGAGTTTTTAAATTTCATTTAGTCCCTCGATCGTGTCGTCTCCTTATCATTCTCCTGTTACTGAGTAATATTTGAGATGAGCTTTGTTTGATCACATCTCTTAACCTTGATACAAATAAAAGATTTTTGATGAAACCGAAGTTGTAAACGATTTTAAATATTGTGTTTTAGAGTGCAGAAATCACCGACGAGAAAGCAGAGGAATTCCGCAACAACGTTTACAAATCCCTCATAATATGTAAAGTTGTCGAATATTTCCTCATCGCAACTGGGCTTCTTTGTCTGCTAGCCGCGTTTGTCTTACTTTTCGTAATAATTTCGTGTGATGAGGTAAGTTCGAATATATTATTAAGTCATTGACCCCTGAGAGTGACACGTTACTCTATCTAACGCCAGACGCTTTTCTCGACAATGGGGGAACGTCCTGGGGAGTTTGAGGTATGAATGGGTTAATATTGCGGTTACTGTAAAGACGTAATGCACCCTTCATGGGTCTTGTGAAACTGAAAGTACCGCTGTGCATGCATGACTCACAGCCAGTTAAAGTCGTAGTCGAATCTTATTAGGGAGCTTAAGCACGCACGTTGGAAGATCGTTGGAGTTTCGTTGTTTGCGTCAAGGAAGAACGGTTAAGGAATCTGTGATTTTTCGTTCAACTTCCTTTCAGACTTTTCGATTTTGATTGTCGTAAGGACTTCCTCTTGTCAATGAAATTATCTTAAAAGATAATTTATTCCTTCTCCGTTAAATTTCCCTTGCTCTTTTTCGTTATTTAGTAGTTTAAGCAGCTGATTAGATCAGTCGATTATCGCCGGCTAGGATGCTTCATCACTACGCTCAGTACGCTATAGGAGAACGGAGGAAGCCAACGTCATTAACACTCAAGTGCTGAAGTTTATGATCCTCGCTGTTATGAGCGCAGTTTTTAGCAATTGCTCGTGTTCCCGTCTTCACGGGAACATTAGAACCCACAAGTGACCAGCTCCCAACATCAGTGGCTGCATAGCTCAGTTGGTTCGAGCATCGCTGCGGCATCGCGAGGTTACGGGTTCAAACCCCGTTTTCTCAAACTTCTCGACGTAATAGGCCAGTTTCACAGTCTAACAGTTGGGTTGGATCGCTCATGAAATGGAGGCTAATACGGGGGGATCTTTTCACATGCAAACAATTTCCCCCGCATTAGCCTCCATTTCATGCTAGATCCAGTTGGATCGGGAGAATACGAAACTGGCCTATTGCTAAAAATTGCGTTCATAACTGCGAGAAACATACCGGTAGCTTCACTTGATCTCATATCCGCAGTTCAATGTATGATTCATTTCATATATCATTATTTTCGTTCATCATTAACCCGTTGGTGCCGAATACTGCTAATACAGTGATGTCGAAAGGTTGTCGTTCTTACAAATGTTCTCGTGTTTTCAATCACATTTCAGAATGGCACAAGACAGGACAAGCAACCACTTATTGCAAAGCAGTCCAAGGTAAGATTTCTAATCGGCTAGTTTCCAAATCTGCAGCAACAAAAGAACAGAGTCAAGGTTCAGGATAGCCGCAGAATTTCTGCGGCACCACTTTTTCAAGTTTTGCATGGAGTATATTTGAAAAATCGGACAAGTGGCTCTGGATAGTCCATCTTGGTCAACATCTACTGCACTTTTCTCCACAAAATTAGTTTCATGCTCTTTTTCTCTGAATTCACCATCTGTCTGCAAGAATTGCTGAATTCCTTCAAATTTATAATTTTTTCAGTCAAAATGTACGTAAAAACACTAACAAAACCAACTTTGGAAAACCACAAAAGAGTTTGGAAGGCGCTATTCTGTTCATCATTAACGCCGTGATCATGTGACATAGACCCGCTGCTGCTGAATATTGCTAATACAGTGATGTCGATGTTCTCGTGTTTTCAATCACATTTCAGAAGGGCACAAGACAGGAAAAGCAACCACTTATTGCAAAGTCCAAAGTAAGATTTATAATAAGCTAGTTCCGAATTGTGCAGCAACAAAAGAACAGAGTCGAGGTTCTGGGGAATAATAAGCATTTTGTTTTGTTTAAAACAAAGGAAAATGCAAATTATTGTTCCTTTGTTGCTGCACAATTCGAAACTAGCCTATTAAATGCATTCTACACATTAACCTGCTACCACGTTTTTTGAAGACTAAAGACTTGGAAAACCGCATCCGAAAATGACGACAGGATGAATTAAAACAAATTGTCATGTTTGACCGTTAATATTTCTTGTGAAAGTTTCTTTATGTCGCTTTTTATTTGCAAAAACCATGAGCCCATGACTAGGAGCAAACAACTTCAGTACTAAAGCCTATGTCACGGCATTTTCACAGACAGATCTATTTATAGACCACCTTTCCTTCGGAGAAAAAGGCCGTTCGTCTGGGAAATTCAATCTAAAAATAAATCGGTCTGTGAAAACGCAGTGACGCAGGAACCCATGAGCCGGAGCCTACAACTCTACTGTGTTCGTGTCACGGCGTTTTCACAGACCGATTTATTTTTAGATTGAATTTCCCGCTAATGAGACTCCCACAGGAGCCCGATGACCAATTACAAGAAATTAAGCTGACGTCATAGGGTCACCGAACCGGCACTGCCTTTGTTTTTTCCGGAAAAGATAGTCTAAAAATAGATCAGTCTGTAAAAATGCCGTTACATAGGCCCAGTATGGGACTTGTAGGCTCCACGTCATGGGTTCCTGAGTGACGAGAATATAGGGCAGTTCTTCGCTCCTACTCGTGGACTCCTGCAAAACACTAAACGCTAAAATTGGATGTCGATATGTAGTTATGTATCCTTTCCATTCTGTTGCACTTGATTCCTTACCTTGAATTTTCGGACTTTTGGGTCGAACAGAAAGCGCAAATTTGGCGCCCGTCCACACTTATCAATAAAATTTTTGAATCCGCAACTTTTTCTTTCCGGATTCAAAAATATTCCCATCCACAGGTATTGTATTCAAATTGAATTCCCCCTTCCACATGTTCCCGAAACTTATCCGGATTCACTCTAGTACTCAGGACTCCTCAAGGAAACATAGGTATTAGAGCATGCGCCTTGAAGGGCGTGAATTTTGCTTGGTAGCCATCTTGAGAATTGATTTCACGGTATGGAACTGGGCGCGATCTTGTTCCGTCATCTGGATAAAAACATTTCCGGATTTAGCGTATTCATCGCGGGTTCAACAATATCCACTCCGGGAGAGCGTATTCAAAAAGTTCCGGATTCGCCAGCAAATTTGCCGGATACGTGCACGTGTGGACGGATGGTGTATCCGGAAAGAAAAAGTTGCGGATTCAAAAATATCCGGTTATGTGTGGACGCGGCCTTAATTTTAGCCCATCTCTCGATATTGGTCTTTTTAAGGTGTTTCTTGAAAATTCGCGTTGACTAAGTGTTAAACAAGAGAGCATGAGGTGCATGCACGAGGAAAACCCT
>JALIRR010002127.1:45000-60081 GCA_023091755.1 Montipora sp. Colony 1 RG-2022
TGGATTGAAAAACCACAACGAAGCGCGACTCGCGCCCAGCCAAATTCCGCTGGAGTCTCATTTACACGTGTCACGTGATCATGGAGTGGGAGTCCGCTGACCCTCTTCTCGCGGCTCAGTATTTTCGTTCTTCACTTCTTTAGATTCACGTGTCCTTCTGCTCTTTTTCTTGCTGGATACCAGTTCCCCTTCTTCAGGGCCGCCTGAGGCTTCGGAGCTTATGGTCTTGCTGTGTCTTTTTCTGGAGGGAGAAAAGTTGGAAAATTGAACAAAGAGATGGAAAAATGAGTAGTTGTCAACTAGAGAGTAACCCACTGTAACGACAAGGGACCAAAGTGTTAAAGGCTCCTTCCTCTAGGGGTGTCTACGGGCACGTTAGTTTTCAAAAAAATTCTCCGCCAACGCCACATTTCAAAACAAAATTGATGATCATGTTTAGAGGACTTCATGTTGCCATTGTCCAAATGGGCTTCAATCTCGGGCTTAAAAGATTCTGCCTTTAACTTCAATTTAGGGAAAACGTTGATGACTTCTCTGAGTCAGGAGCCTATCAAATGGAGCCTGTATCGTTCATACTGGGCCTCGGAGTCAAGCCCTTCTCGAATGGACGACCTTAGACAGCAATGACAAGAACCAGGTTGCTGACCAGCGGTTTTCGTTAAAACAGTGGTTTGCTGGGGGTACTCAGTCTCGCGGGCTCAGAAAACCTGGTTGTGGTTATTGTTATTTAAGGTTTTTCTTCTCGAATAGAGTTATTCATAGAACGACTCTCGTGGGGGCTTCGAGGATAGAAGCCCAATCAAAACAGAGCTATGACAGTGCTATTGTCTTACGTCACATAACCCAACAAACACGCTGGATTTTTTTTCGCGTTTCGTCGTGGAATATGACAAAGGGTTCGTGCTCGATTATGCCTATAAAATTCCAGGAGTATTCAAGGAGTTTTCAAGAACCAGGAATTGAGTTTTCAAGGAGTCTTTATAAGAAGATTGCTATGCCATACATAGTGTTTCAGTGCACAGGCAGTTCAATTTTTGGTTTTAAGGTTTCCCTAATAGTCAATTTTGGGCTCAATTTTTGAAATGTCTCTTTAACTTAGCATGATGCACTCTCAACAATTTTCACCCAAGAAAAAATTTAAGGAGTTTTCAAGCAGTTTTCCACAGAATCCTTTTTTTTTCAAGGGCTTTTCAAGCGCCCTGCAAGTCCAAAATTAAATTCCAGGGCATTTCAAGAACTTCAAGGAGTAGCACGAACCCTGAATTGACACTTTCCGCGGGAAAAAGCCGCTCTAAAAATAAGTAAACTCAGGAAAAGGCACTCAAGGAATGTGCAGACAGCGGCTCAATGTGATGGTCTCAAGTCTGAGTGAAGTAGGAAACACTTTTCGTCGGCTGTCGGTACTTAATGAAACCACTGAATCACGATCTATCACGTGGCTTCCCTTATAGCAAGTCGTCCACTACTAAAAGCTTGAAATTCATCACCAGTTCTTATTATTGCCCATTAAGGCCGAAAAATGACACGCTTTCTTTTCCTTTTAGGGCTTTCGTTCGAGAGACTACACTTCATTTTTAAGCCAACAAAATCAAGCCGAGTTGTGACGTCACGTGAGAACGTGGACCGTACAGCATACTCACTTCTCTCGCTGCTCTTTCGATTTATCTCTGTCTTTGCGCGATGACCGCTCCTACAAAATAAAATACATAATACTTGAGGCTTATTACTAATAATGAACTTCATAATCTAACACTGGGGTACTGTTCATAGAAATCAAATCAGTTCAAATCAAATCATGCAAACATTAGTTTTTGAGGAGAGTGGAAAACCGGAGTACCCGGTGAAAACGGGCCAAGGTTGAGCCTTAATTCATATAGGCTAGCGGTTTTTCTGCGTATATTTCAAGATGGCGGCTCATTCCCCACCAAAATCACGCGGATGTTCTTGATTATAGTTGAACTGCGCATGTCTCCAACAGACGTTACGTGGGCCCAAAAATTTTGGTACGGTATTTTTGGTACGGTAAACATGGTTTAGTGTAAACAAAGTTTGCTGAGCTCTTTTTTGGCACCCGTGCCAATTTCACACGATTCGTGCCAAAAATCTTCTGTAGTGTAAACCGGGCTGAAATCTTGCAACCGTTACAGAGCGAGGAAAAACATGCAGCAACACAAACAAACAACTGCAGCATGAACACGAAATCCTCAGGCTGGTGCCATCATCTGATTGAGCTAGCTCGGATAGATTAGATTAGACTAGACTAGACTAGACCACGCCATTTATCGAGATCCACCACGAGATCCTTCAAGAATGGAATCAATTTATTCGAACGCAAGAAAAATGTACTTCTGGCCTGCGCCAACGACGGAATGTAATGCACTTAATACTAAAAAACTGCTTCCTTCGATTGATTCCAATATTAACCTACCGCGTAAAGTATAGGAGAAAATGATTGGGTTGTTCATTAACTCCAACAGGTTGATAAATTACAAGGACTGTTACGACCCAGCTTACCTCTCGTCTATCTCGGTCTCCCTTGTCACGGTCCCGATGTCTTCGTTCTCTGTCACGTCTATCTCTGTCACGGTCACGCTCTCTTCGCGGCGAACGATCACGAGTCCTAGAACGATACCCCGTCCAGTTAAGAAGTCTATCTTAAATTTAGAACCAGATTCTTTAACAAACATAAGCAAAACTCCATGGATACCTCAGTTAACTTTTTTGTAACTTATCATTAGGAATCAAAATGATTTGAAAAAATAGCCTCAAGACAGCCCATGTTCGAAGCTTCTTATATCGTTATACCTTACCTGAATTAGGGTGCTTTTTGTTCTTTGCAAGTTATTTCACACTTTGTTATCAACAGGACCTTCGGATGAAGACTTCAAAGATTTAACCCTTTGGCTACTAGAGATTTGGCCGAAAAACACGTTTTGAAGCTAGTTGAGGGGTTTTTTGGTCACTGTCGTGCTGTTTAAGAGCTAAATCTCCCTACAAACCCGTTTCCAGGTTGTACACTCCGCTGCCTTTTCACCCAGGTGCAAAATAAGCTCTTGCAAAGTTCGGGCATACGCAGAAAGCAAAATTTCGACATAGTTTTTGGGTTTAAAAGTAGCACAACACTTTCGACTTTCACTTTTCGCTTTCTCTCCTTCCCTCTCTTTTCGCTTTCCTTGCCTCTTTTTTTTTTTCAACTTGCTGGGCATTTGGTAGGCTTTATTTTGGTGGGAAGAGTTTCTGAGAAACCTTTCATCATCTTAGAATTAGGTGCTCAGAAAGGTAGGTGGGTAATGGAGCAAGCTTTTTAATGGAGATTTTCAGGTCAGTGTTACATGGTTTTTTGGCCGTTTCTCCAGTTTCCTTGACTGAATTGTGCTCATTCTGGTATAGTTTGAGAGATCTCTTCTCCCTGCACAAGTTAGTGGACAAAGCTGTTCCTGACCGTTAAAAGTGATGACGTCACAAGGGCTAGACGGGACCGTGGATAAAGCTGGACGTATTTTGCCAGATAGTAATCAAAGGGTTAATTATTTGCAAAGCTGTCAAACAAAAACAATATTTTGTTTGGGATCCTGGGGCCCCGTTTTCCGAAAGTCCCGAACCTTTTCGGACCTTTTTCGGGTGTCATAATTCCCTCTTATGAACGGAGAGATTTTAAGTTCACAAACTTCATTATCATTTTGCTTTTTGTTATCTTGAAAAAATACCAACACACCAGCTTACGAAAAGAAGCGAAAGGCAGTTTCATAAATGGCTTTTTGGGCCCGAAAAGTTATCAGAAATGGGCCACTGGAGGTAATTGTTAAGTAATGTTCTCAAAATTAAGTTCAACTTTAGGTGATATTTCGGCTGTGGTTATAATACCTCTCCCGATGCTCTCGGGATCTCTCCCGATCCCTGTCCCGCCGTCTATGTGAATCTCGATCCCGTTTTCTGTCTTCATCGCTGCTGGCAAATTCGCTGTCGTCGTCACCAGGACTTTCGCTGTCTTGTCTGGTGATCGCGCCCGGGAAGCCCTCGCGAAATCCCGGGGGAAACCCGCGACCCATTCCCGCCTCCCAAGGTATTCCGGGAGGCGGACCCATCAACGGGTGAAACGCTTGATTAGGATCTGCAAAGGATAAAGGGAGTGATCATAATCACGTAGTCCTGATTTCAGTCTTCGACAATCTACGTTACAGATAATGACGTCATTCTCGAGTGGTGTTCTCAAAGCTCATTATTTAAAGGAAGACTAGTACATAATAGGCCATTTCCGAGTTGCTGTTTGTCTCGGTTCCGCAGCGAGTCTTGGTGCTCAGCTATTGTAAGTGAAATGAGTTTAATTTGCATAAAAATGCGCAACTCATTTCCATTTGAATGTTTGTGTACCGGGACTCTTCCCGCGAATTTCAATGTTTCCCTCGGGACCAGTCATTAAGTGTTTATTATTATGTAGCGTTGTCGTAGCCGTTGTCGTTGTCTTCCTCCCCCCCCCCCCCCCCCCCCCCACCTCGTTGCTTTTTCCTGAAGACAGCAAAGTAATGAACTTGAGTGCGTGCCCACGTGCAGCTGGAGATTATGTTCCTCATAAAAAAGCAAGATTGTTTTGTTGCGTTGTCGTTGCCGAATCCGTCGTTGTGTCTCAAACACCCTTTTTTTTTTCAAGAAGGGCAACCTCTCGAGTGAGAGGTAAATGGCCAGGATATTCAGCAATGACATTAGAGGCAAGCTCTGACACAAAATAAATAAATAAATAAATAAATCGTTAGCGTCAAAGACTGAAGAAGGCCAAAAACCCAGAATATTCCAAGTATGAGGAAAGATCAAGCGATCTGAGCCCAAGATTGCATGCTTGCCCTCGCAAAGTACCAAAGAAAAGGACCTTGAATGCGGAGTTCATAGTCAGGTAAAAAAATAAACTACGTTAAGCGATATTGTTAGATAAACAAATAACTTCCTTTGTTAATCATCTTCCATGCGACAAAAACAAAACACGCAAATGGAATGAACGAAAAAGAAAAAAAGGTCTGCGTTATGCACACTTTGCGGCTAAAAAGGGGCAAAACCTGAATTCCGTTGAATTAGCGAATGGTTGCAAAGATCTAAAGGACATGCGATTCAAGACAAATACAGACGTGAAAACTGTAGTGGTTGTAAGAGCCCGACTGCATGGTGAGATTCAGCGTGGAGTGACATCTCTTTTCAACTTTTACCGCAACGTTTTCTTTTTCTTTGTTATCAGCCAACATAAATGTTCCTATGTCCGTCCTTGAACCTTTTAAACTCACTGGATCTTCACAGGCTGTACTTGAATAGTTTTCTGTCCGGGCTAGGTTCAATTGTTTTTTTCCTCTGTCCATCGTTGTTTTTTTTAAACTGATGCCATGAGGTCTTGCAAATAATGCTGATGAAACCAATTTGGTCGTAGAAACAAAGAAAGAGAGAGAGAGAGAGTGATACCCGGCGTGAAACGTTGCCCTGTATTCTTAACTAGCAAGGAATCTTCAAACGTAGAACTGAAATAAAAGCATGCTTACTTCAAAACATCTCCCAAAGTACAAAACATGTCCTTGTTTTCTTTGAACACAAAGGTATGTTTAGAACATAGAGCACTTCGCGTTATGTGTAGTAATCTCAATTACTTATTTCTTTGATCGTGAGCGGGCGGTATCCTGAGAATCCTCCAATCTGATTGGTTCCGGGAGCGGGCAGTATTTTCCTATCTCCTGACCACGGTCGTGGTAACCAACTACGCTAAGCGCAGAGTGAAGTTGTGAATTGAAAGAGCGAAGTTTCAATTTGTCTTAATTGTTTTTTGCAATAGAGCATTGTTATTGTTTACTTGTTATTGTTTTATTTTAACATTTATTATTATTGCATTTTACTGTACATTTGTTGACACGTTGATGAGACAATGTGTAAAATAAAAACAAGACTTTTCTAGTTTTTCTTAATAGTTTCTCCTACCTTTTAAAAATAGAATTTAGAAATAAATAAAAATGTTATTCACCGGCCTTGGTCGGTCCGTATTGGGAAAAACTGTGCCCTCTGTCTCGAGTACGGCCCGAGGCCGCACTCGAGACCTCGGGCACAGTTTTTCCCAGTACGGACCTCCCGGCCGGTGAATAACATATATGTATCTTTATTTTATAACACGCTAAAAAAGGGGCTTAAAACTGATCTAAAATTAAAAAGGTTTCCCAAATTTTCTAACCGTATCTCTGGTTCTTCTTCGGGGGACAAATGGTGCTTTTGTTTTGCTTTCGAGACACTTTGCTTGTCACTTAAAATGCAAGGCGGCTATAGTAAAATTAATCAACGCTAAAAGGTAAATACAATTCGATTTGCGTGCACGCTTAAAGGTCCGTTTAAACGGTTTGAACATTTGCTTCAACATGCATTCACAGGTCGTCCAACATTGCTGAAAGCGTAACATTTGTTGAAAGCTTAAATCGGTTTAAACTTTCATTCCATATCAATTCGATTTTTCCTTTGTTCTCGAAAATGTTGAATTGTGTTGAATCCGTTTGAACACTGTTCAACAATCGCACAACTCATGCATGCTCACAACAGGCCGCAAACGTCAGTATGGCGTAGATTATTTGGACGAGAGAGTCTGTTCGTTCTTTTTTTGGCGCAATGTTGGTTCCGTTTGAACGGCCTCCAAAAAACTTTGTTTTTGCGTCCAACATTTGCCCATCATCCGTTAAACTTATGTTGAACGAATATGTTGGTCAAAGATTTTTCGCGCGTTGCTAAGGAAGTGAAATGTTACTTTCGGTACCTGACGTCATCATATCCTGAGCTGACAAGAAAACCCACTCACAAGCAAAAGTCACCGCACAAACTGTTGTTTCCATTGAAAGTTTTTCCTCGCCCTTCCTCGCGCTCGTTCTCAGATCAACTGCGCATGCGTAAACGAACTGACTTCCGGTTTGAGAAAAAAGCTAAATTTCCGGCGGTTTTAAGTTTAATTAATTTTTTTTTACATGGCACGCTTCAACCCAAAATACGGAGTATAGCTAAGCATTGATGTTTTAAAATCATCTTTTTTGAAAAAGTTATGGGTATTTCAGTATCGTTTATGTCTTTAAAAAGAACATTTTTCAAAATAACAAGAAAACCATGCTTGGTTGGATGCAAAAACGAATACAAATTATCAAACCATCGATTAAATACCCAACTTGCGTAGCACGGAGACAAATTTAGAGTTCTCTTTTATTGGTCACGTGACCATAGGCGTGGCATGATGACATCATAAATGATTTAGGGTCGTTGGCTTACAAAAGTTGGAAACTGATCAAAATAATGCCAAATTCTCTCAAGTTACTTAACCATTACATCCTTAGCAACGCACCCTAAAAAATACGTCAGTAGGCCCTTACGCGGGCCTTAACTAATAGGGAGTGAAAACAACGAGGTTGCTACGAACGAGAACGTCCGGAAGAAAAAATGTTTGGGGGGTAAAAGAGATGTTTTATGGGATTTGTGCAACTGGAGAAAAACAAGAGCCCAGCAATGATTACTTTTTGGAGTTTTCGCCGTCTACGACAACGTTGTTGCTTACACCCGCCCCCCGAAACGCTATATTTGTCACAATGTATTCGTTTCATACGATATTTGATACCGCCAAAACCTGCAAGAGCAATTGTTTTTAGTTTTTTTTTTCCCCCACACGAACAGAAAGTAAAAGAAGCCTTGTGGCGTCAGTATAACGCTAACAATAATAGAAGAGGTTACTCCATGACTGCTTTCGTTTTTAAATTCACTTACGTCTGGAATTAACAGTAAAACAATAATGCATAAGGCAATAAACAATACCACATTAAAGTTTCGCTCCTTGGTTGGAAACCTGACCAATAAAACTGTCCAATAAACGTAGCAAAAAGGGTTGATAACTATACAAAAATATCAGAGTTCGACAAGCTGGGTCTGTCTTTGCGAACGCTTGAACGAGCGAAAAATGACTTTCCTCGACGAAACAGTGTAACTCTTTCAGATAAGGAGAAGAATATTGGGCGATGACTTGACGACGAACATTGTCTCACATGCCACTTAAACGCCTTGCGAAATTCTTCGCTGAACAGCGCATATATCAGAGGATTGGCTGAGCTGTTACAAACGAAGCAAAAGACACAAATCTTAAAGAACAGAAGTAAGTATTCGAAATCCGACGTGTCCCAGAATACGTCGATTACTCGGAAGACATTATACGGCAGCATAGTTACCGCAAATACGGCAACAACTGGAGCGAGAACTTTCAGGGCCTTGTGGTTTCGCTCGCTACCACATCGCGACCTGGCGATGTTGGTCGAAGCAGGCCTGCGAGATTCGCGCTGCATTTCGGTGTGCAGGGCAATACTTTCGTGGAGACGAACGCGAATACGGAGGTATGTAAAAAGAATAATTGCAAGAGGGATAAGGTATGTTAAAAGGAAGGTCTCTGCTTGATACAACTTGTAAGACAATTTGCTCGGAAACCTTGGAAAGCAGTAGACTTCCTCGGCGCGTTCTCTGTAAGCCATGACGAAGAACAATGGTAGAACAAACAGCAGAAACGAGAGAAGCCAGATAAGAAGAATCACAATCTTTGCCATCTTCACAGAGTGTCTCTGGCTCATGGTTCGGCCCGAGATTATCCCACTGTACCGGAAAACAGCGATGGCCGTGATACTAGCGATGGAAACCCCATGAAATATGTCGCTTAACGGGTACAAAACTCTGCAACCGACTTCTCCGAGCGGCCAACGAATGTCCTCCGTTCGAAGCACTGCAAACGGAAGACTGAACAGGATCACTCCAAGGTCGCTAATGGCCAGGTTTAAGATGAGACAGTAGGCTAGTGAACGCAGTAGCTTTTCCTTGATGACGACCAAAGAGACCAAAGCGTTTCCCAGAACGCCTATCACGAAGATACCTGCGATGAGGATAAAGCGCGTGAGCTGAGCGGAAAACGGTTCGATGAAGAACTGAAATTGCTGCTGATTTGAGCCATTCAAGCGTTCACGCATAAAATCGTCACGCAAAACGGTCCCGTTCATGCCGAGATGACAACTGGATATATCTCGACTATTGCCAGGGCAGCAGAAAGATTTTTCAAATATTCAACTCGATTATATAAATTCGCGTGGAACTCGGAACGGCCAGTCTTGGCAAAACAAATGACCTAGAATTTTAATTCAATTACACCGCAAATCCAAAATGGAAGCCGTAGTCTTGACGAGTTGATCGCCAATCTCCTGATGGAGTGGCGGTGGTTCTGTCCTTCTGCTTCACTAAAAGTTCTCAAGTACTCGTTTCGAAACATGGATTCTATACTGAGTTATCTCGTGCCTCAATTACGTACGTTCCCGTCAGATGGTTAGCGAGAGGCAAATTTGCAGGGTGACTTCTTAATTAAACTGGAACGAGTCAAACGCGTGCTTTTTTGTGAGTTCTCCCCGTCACAAAGCGCGGATTGATCACGATTGACAGACGAGACGCCAAAAATATCTCGCATAAACCACTATGACGTATCCACCGTGGAGTATTCACCATGCAAGTGCAACAGAAAACACTGGCAAACGTTTTGTTCATTCGCAAGAGTAATCTCTTGGCTTGTCATTTAAATGACACGGCTATGTAATAGTCAAGATGAGAAGCTATCATCGATAAACGAGCCGCGATCGATATTCAAATTTTTGGCATTTTGATGGTGCCAGCGGGTACAATTAGCGAGCATCCAGGGGTGGGTTTGATTTGACTATGGCATTTCAGTGATTTGGAGCTACAAATGGACAAATGAAATCTTTCATGGTTAGTATTTCGCTAGCTTAACGCATAGTGGTTTCTTCGAGACCAAAAAAGCACTTTTTCAAAGCTCTAGCTGGTTTTGCTAAGGATGATATAACTATTATTTATGTGTACACAAAGTGTACAACCAAAATAATGACCAAAATAAATAACCCAAAACAAAGAATTATAAGGGATATTGGATTATAACGTAGACAGAAAACATCTTTACAAATGCCAGAACGACTTAAAATTAAAGGAGTGGTGATTGTTTTTGGAAGAACAATCACGCTTCGTATGTTAGACCAAATCACAAATTTCCAAGGCTCTAAAAGAGCCTCCGAGCTTGCTGACAATTCGCTACTTTGCAGAGCTTCCATAAATCTCAGATTAACTCAAGAGTTCTTTGGTTATCCACTAAAACGCTCCCAGTTTAAAAACAATTTGATTATTTCAAATCTTCTGCAATCTCTGAATTACCATGACGAACTTAATTGAAGTTATCACATTTCACGGAGAGTTGGCGTTCACAAGACATTTCGGAAAAAACAACATGGCGAATAAATTACTCACATCATCACAAAATGAAACACCATTTAATGCAAAATAAACGGCTTGTCTGAGATGGAAACATGTATGTTATTGAAACTTATCACACTTAAAAAAATGAATTTTTCACAACGACACCAAGGTGAAGATAGATTTCTCAAAGGAAAGGGCAGCAACAGTTGACATTAGCTGTGACGGCTGACGAAAACTCTAATTTCCTTTTTGACCTTTTTAACTCAACGTAACATATGCAAAGAAAACAACGAGAACAATTATTTTGTTGGTCGCAGCTGTCTGCGGTTTAAATTTTTCTAAAAGCCCATGCCAACGAAAATAAAAGACTTTCCACAGAGGTCGTAGAGCGAATTCTCACGTCCACCCTTTCTAAACGCAACACTTTGAGTAACGTATGATGGTATCTAAGACTTTATGTAAGATAAAGTGGTTTAGATTTTTAAAAAAATATATATATATACATATATACATTTCTCCTGGTTTCCTTCCCTGTTCTTCTGTAATCTTTTGTTTATTTTAGTTATTTATTGGTGCATTTGTGTTCAGTTTTTACAACCAGTATAAATTCATGATGCAAAAGAAAAAAAAAGGACGAAAAAATCACAAGAAGATTTTGGCGACTTCGGAGGCTCATAAATTGACAGAAATCAGAGTACGCATAAAGTCATTTGATGAGCCCTTACATAAAAAAATGTAATTATTTTGAAGAGGATGCGGTATGGATTTTAAAAAGAGATGGCATTTAACATACCGAGCAAGATAAGATTTAGCATGCTAGATAATCTGGAAAGTTGGCAAGAACAACTATTGGCTGCGGTCTGATATCGGCCATAGAGTGCACATTTGAAACACAAACAATTTTATCGGCGTTTTTTCCCTTAAGAACCGAGCGAAAAGGACAACTTACATACGGATTGCAAAAAAAGAAAGAAAACATTTTGATCAAACTAAACTGACAAAAACTATAACGGCGTTTAGCATATTCCTAGGTTTGCAAAAATGCCAATAAACCATGAATACTACTTTGGCTAAGAGCATTATTTTTTCTTAGATTAACTTATTTTTGGAAGAAAACCCTAAAGGCTCTCACGTAGGTTATAAAAAATGTAAAGGACGTTTATATTGCAACGGCAACAAAGAAATTAAACTGTTTCACACTTCGTAATAATTACATTGGACGAATTCGCTAGACGATGGATACTGTAAGAACATACCATGTAGGTTTGTCCACGCATATTTCACACCCTACTACAACTTATTCATTGTTAAATGAGATCTGGATTAGCGAAGTATTAGTAATGGTAGACTGTTATTTTGAACGGTAACGGAAAACAGTAGCGACCGGAAAACATTTAAGAAAAGCTAAACTGTATTGAAAGCAAACGCTAAGGTATTAATTTTACTAAAGCGTAACCTCAATGCTTATTTCCCAAAGTTCGCGTCAAAAACAAAATGGGAAAAACGAGGCAAAGTAGAAAAAAATTAAGAACACAATCATTTATTTTTCCCTAGCGCATGAGCGGGCGGTATTCAGCAAATCCTGTAATACGATTAATTTCGTACGCGGGCGAATTTTCTAATTTTGCCAGCCCGCAGTAGTAAGACCTCGATTACCTGCATACATTACTTGCTACAATACAATTTTCTTTCCAAAAACAATAAAAATGCTAACCTTTATTATTATGTTTCGATGAAGCCTCTATCTTATATTTGCTTTACCCCCTATCTACTCCCTAGAAATTGCTCAAGGAATCTAACCGTTGAGGTTTTTTTGCGAGTATTTAGTTTGGAAAGTTTTGAAAAAATAAAAATGTCATTCACCTTTTTAGTTCGGTTCGTATTCGGAAGGACTTTGTCCAAGTTCTAGGACATCGCCTAAGAGGTTATTTCACGCCAAATCAAACGTCACGTTGCCACGTGTAACGTATGATAACATACACACAAAAGATGGCATTCAGTTAACCACACGTAAAGCGAAATACTGTGGTTATAAATGGAAAGAACGCAAAAAAAATATACGAATATTTTTTAGGCTTAGTTTTCCTTCAAATCTAACAACAAAAACATCACCGATTTCTTTTGCCTTAAGCATGCATGTCTTTATTTCACGCTGTTTTGATAGAAAAATCAATTACGTATTATTGATTGATGACGATCGAAATGAGCACTATTTTGCCCGTCTGGAATAAAAGTTGAAGATAAAAGAAGAAGAGTAACTCGCTCATGATAAAAACATTTGCATGATTTCTTCGCTCGCAGCATTTAGATTCTTTGCTAAATTTACGCCCTTCGCTTTCGTTTTATTGGCGAAAGTCAAGGGACGACGTTTCAAAAATATAAGTTTGTAATGTCAAATTAATTAAAAGCTATTACAAAAACAAGATTATCATAATAATGTTTCTACGTTTAGGTTTTAAATAATTTTTTGATAAAATCGAAACAATAATAATAGTAAAATTGCACTGCAAACCATTCGAACACTGACAAAAACAACCCATGAGAAAATATTAACACTAGCTTGAAAAACAGACTGAATCGCATTCCAAAAATTGTTGTCGAGTTTTTGTGAAAATGAATAAAATGGAATACTAAACGCAGAGCAAATTATATGGGATTTCATGCATAATAAATCTATTTTGGTCACCCAAAATATTTATCACCAAACAATTTAACAAGATCACTTTTTGTCGTGAATGGGAGGAAATCATGAATCGCGAATTTTAAAGCACTACTGCGCGATAAATGAAACAGCGATTGAAACACCGGATGCGGTCGTATTAGGGAGTTAATATTCATAGTTAAATAAAGTTTTAGTCTTCACTGTTTCCCTAGGGATTCAAAGCAACAGAGAGTTGGCACTACAGTAGTGTTCCACTGTGTTTGTCTCAAGTGTCACCCCAACCAATGTCCACGGTCTTAACGAAATTAAAGTGCCTAATTAGACGAAAAATGCTAAACATTAAGACAAATGAAATGAAAACAGTTTTTACGAGATTGGATTTTACACGCTAGATATTACCGTATTAATTAATGCTTATAATAGTAAATAACTTTAACTTTAACTATTGCATGCAAGACCTGTGTGCTTGCAATAAATATTTATTTTTGGGAATTTGAGAAACGGACAAAAAGTTCAAAATATATCAAACGCCTAAAAGTCAGTCCGAGAACCTTTCGAAAACTCTTGAAATTATAAAACGCTTACAATATTTCGGAGAAAATCGTATCTTAAACGCATATCCTACCACAAGAAAGTGCATCATTGAAGACACCTTCTGTCACCAATGATGTACACAGCACGACGCTATCGACTTGCACTTGATAACAATTCTTCCGCCAAATGAGTAATAATTGATTTATCAGGCACAAAAAATGATCATAAGCTGCACGTGGTCCAGTTACAAAACGTCTCTTTATCGTAATTTCAAGAAAAAAAAGGAGAGGCTACCAAACAAACACTAGCTTAAAATTCGAAAACAAATATGAGCGATTCTGAATATCATTTATTTCGAGTACGGCGCTTTCTTGAAAAAAAAATTGTTAACATTATTCCCAGTGACTTTAAATTATTTGTTTGTTGGAGTGGAGATAGACCAATTCGGCTAACTCATAGTTGTACCCAATTCAAATCTTTTGGGAATAAAACGTTTTGTTCCAAGTATTTCCATATCATATCATTTAATGTGAATGCTTCATTGTCTTGCAAATTCATCACACAAAGAATCTTAACCCCGAGAGATTTGAATTGAGTACAACATTGAGTCAGCCGAATTGGACTATTACCTTTCATGGAAATAGGCCTTATGCATGATGACGTCATATGCTCAAAAATCCACCACCAAGCCTCGTTTGCACAAAAATATTCACATCATCTGGACATACAATACTGTTCGCAAGTTTGTTCCTTTGGGATTCAGCTAAAGTGAAAATTTACAAGTTTGATTTTGGAATTCGAGGCTTGGTGGTGAAATCAGCTAGGCAGACGTCATCACCCATAGGGGCTATTAATTGCAAACCTTTGCATACAGTCCTCCGCGACGAAGACAAGTGCGGGGGGGGGGGAAAGGGGGAAGCACGAGCCTCCATTTCATGCTGCGCACCACGGCTGATTTACCGTCAACGTCTCGCCTGCGGATCGACTTGGCAAATATCCAAACGGATATACCGTTCGTATTATAAAGACTTATAAAGTCGAATCACGTCTTCAAATGGAACGCCATGGAACCTTACCTCCGGGAAAGAATGGGTTGCCCTCTTCGAATGGTCTGTGCCCTCTGCAAAGAAAGAAAGAAAGCAATTTTCAACTGAGTGTAGCAGAGCAAATCTCACAGCAATCGATATTAATTTCGCAATTGCACTGGCTCTACATCAAAACGCTGAGCCATAAAACCAAAAAGACGCGTTTTTTCCGCACTTTGGGCTGGCTGAGTATGCAGTCTTCGTTGTTTGCACTGGGTTAGGTCTTAAAACACTCGCATATTTCTTTACCATACGAACAAAAGCAATTATTCTGACCAATCAGAGCATACGCATACGATCAAATAAACCAATCAAATCTCAAAGTTATCAGAGGTAACCAATGATAAGCGCGGGTAAATGCGAACGACGACGACGTCGCAACAGGGACCCATTTCTCGAAAGTCCCGAAACCTTTTCGGGCCCGAAAAGCCATTTGTAAAACTGCCAACCGCTTATTTTGGAAGGCCGACCTTTTAACATGTTTTCAAGCTAACAAAAAGCAAACTGATTGTGAAGTTTGACGAC
>JALIRR010002128.1:2500-20000 GCA_023091755.1 Montipora sp. Colony 1 RG-2022
AAAATACTATTAACGCTAACAAATGCGAACTCAGCAAGTACAGCTTTTGTTAGCTTGCTTTATGCAATATTGATGCAAATGTAAATAAATATTGATACATGTACACAGTTTTTAAAAAGAGCGGAAGGAAGTTTCCAGGACGGTCGCCCGAGAATAACATATTTACGACATGAAAACAACATTAATTTTGAACCGTGAATAGAGAATATAAATAGTTACGATCAGCGACAAACATTTTGGGAGATTTTTGCTACGTTCAATTTTGTTATTGTACTTTTGGCTGCACAAATAAATCGCAAAATCGAAAGTGACATTGCCGGAATTCAGCGGGCGCCGTGATTAAGTAACCGCGGCATGTTTACTCGCCAAACAGTGAGGCATCTGTGTCAAATGATGGCAAGATACCGGGTTTTCGTAAGTTTCTTTTTCTGTCAAGTGTTATAAAGTTTGACGATAAATGAGCGAATTCAAAACAAAGATCACAATCGCCCAAACTCTTGAAGAAAATTTTACTCTCCAAGACGAACTTATTTATCACCAGGTAATTCCATTATTTTGGAAATAGCAGCAACTTTATTATTCATCGGTGTCACAATTTTTTGCTGATTTTGGGGCTCATTTTGTTGAAACTCAAGCACGCTTCCAACAGACCTGTTTATTTTCGTGAACCTTTCCTGCTTACAGGGCAATACTAAAAATATTCTCCCGTATCACATTTCAACCTTAAGCTCGAAAATTCAATACACAACATGATATTATAATTCACAAAGGCAGAAAATATCACAGAATCCTTTTCCAGCGAAACATTTTATTGAAACAAACAACATAAGATGCACTAAAACGCCATTCGCGTTGCAATGACTTTCGATGCCATTTCTGGTTAACAAGAATAACAAACTCACGAGGCAGAATGTATATCTATATTTAATTCAGTTAGCACAACAGAAAGACGCTAACCTTATTTTGACACGAAAATGCTTTACTATTGCCATAAAAACTATCCAGTTAATCTCGCATATTATAAAGCATGATGAATTCATAAAGGCCACCTTTTCCAGCGAACAATTTTTTGAAACAAACAGCATATTTGCTATTAGAGGGAAAAACCCCTTCCTATTTCATTACGTGCGTGAAGAGAAAAAACTCAATCGTGTCAAATATGCGCAACATTACAACAAACTAAAATTTCAGGATCAAACCGTTTCCATGAAAAACCTTTTCCTTGAATAATGAAGCACAAAATAGACGACAAGCTTTCTTTCAAATAATTCTTGGCCGTCACATTTCCAATTATGTTTTTTTTACCTGAAGACTATGCGGAGTTGATCACAGATCCACTTAAGGTGTTCGATTCGTTCCAGAGAATTTTCCATTTGGTTTCAGTGTTCTACATAACAGCACACTTAATAAAATATTAGAAATGCAGCTCACTTTGATTTCGGCTCGACGGGCGACAGATTGTTGTCGAAGTCCACTACTCGTCGCTTTTAAGATTCCACCGCCTGTCATGTTCAGTATCCAATTGACTTGCCATTATTGAGCTTCATAAAGGTATATTTTGTTCAAAGATCCACTAAAAAGCCATTCGCGTTACATTTCTTTCGACGCCATTGCCGGTTAAGTTAATCGTTCTACTGTGTCCACCAGAGAAATCTACGCATTTCCCACTACCCTTTCGATCCTAAGGAAATACGCGCAGAAGGCTCTATGCACAACGACACCACGTAGCAGGAGAGTGACAGGCAAGACTTTTACCGACACGGAAATTAGAAAAATAAGAAAACGAACAAATCCCACCCACTTTCCGACTGGGATTGCCATACTGGCAACCCAGTAACAAAGAGATGCAATCGTTGCATAAGAGAAAAATTGACATCATATGTAAACCGGGAGCGGACACCCTGAACAAAAGGAACGAACTGGCGAGTGCGTGCTGGCACACAACCAAATATTTGATAAAGCATGCTTGAATCTGTTACAGAGTCATACGATACCGGACATTGCATTGCGTGCAATGAAAACACAAAAACTCGTTTCCGGTCTCGGACACATTTCTTTAGAACATATTTCCCTGTTGACCTGTCACGTGGTTTAATGGTTATCGCGATTGCCTCTGAAGGAAGAGATACCGAGTTCGGATCCCACTCAGACCTCCTTCTACGAGGTAGAGAAATCTGAGGCATGCGCAGCCAGAGCGCGACTAGTAAAAAAAAAGGTTGAAAGCCCAAAAAAGTTGAATCCTATACTTAGTTCTTCGAACAAAGAAATAAATGTCAAAGACCTTTACAAGAGTGTTGCATTTCATATTTCTCGCCTGCACTCACTGAATGACTCTTGGTCATGTCTAGTTTATGACTCACCTTTTATTTGAGAAACGTTCGGCTTACAGATCACGCCTAAATCTTGAACATACTCATAACGGCGAAGTAGAGGTTGTGTAGAAGAAACGCAATCCATTACATTTGTTTCATTACCCAAGCAAAGAATGTCATCAGACGTAAACCACTGAGGAATAATATCCAGTCCACTACTCGACCATCCTGTCCAAAGAATACTGTCGTTGAAACCAAGCTGCCTACATATCACCAATCGTGTTTCAGATGAGACTTGTGACCAGAAGAGAATTGATCCCCAAACCCCTTGTATTCGAATCTCCACTCTGCCAGCATGAGACATTGAAGAACCACGCAATCTCAATTTGTAACCTAGTTGATGTTAGAAATATAATTAATGCATAGTTTGTATTAAAGAATACAAGCTATTCTGAATAGAGCTCAAATAAGACCCCATGTGATCAAACCCCTGGGCTGCTGAAAAAACCTGCAATCCAATTTTTAGCATTAATGTCTCAGGTGCGGAGGAATGGAATAAGTCGTTGAAATGTACTATTCTAGAAATCCATGCAGATTTGAGGGCTGTTTTTAAATATGTTTCCTCTATTTTTTCCTACTTTACACGAGTGAGATAAAGGTTAACATTTAATGGCAAGCTTACAGCTGCGACTACTGTGAAGCAGACAGTGATGTCTGGACCCAATTCTCATTGTTCCTGCAAGTAATTTAAACTCTATAAAACACCCTTGTTGGCGGACAACCTACTAAAAGTAATATGTGTTTTCTTAGAGACACTTGACCATATTCCCGTTTTCTTCCCATTTCTTATGCGCTTGCACGTACTTGAATAAAAACTCAATACGGCAGCTTCATACCTGCAAAAGTTGTGCATTGGCGAAGGGGAGGTCAGGAAAAGAGTTCACTGACGAAAAGAACTCCGCCACTACAGTAAGCGTTTTTAAAAATTGTGCAAACATGTTTCTTCAAATTCCGGAGCAGGATGTAAATTAGAATTCGCCAAGAAGAGAGTCATCCACATTGCTATTCTGGCCTTTTTTCGAGATGACACCAAATTTTTCTAAGTCAGTAATCATTTTCTATCTCCGAACTGGGCTTGTCGCCTTGTCTTGATGATGAAGTCTGGGAATCTAATTTCCAAGCGATATGAGGGCGATGACTCAGGCTCTGGTGGGTTCGACAGTGCGGGATCGGTCGAGGATTAGAGCGAGACGAAAGACAGTACTCTTATCTTAGCGTTGGGGAATAAACATTGGAGTCATCATCTGATCTTAAAACATATATATATAATTACAGAATTTGAAATCATTCAAGACAATTCGGCGAACCTGGGGGACACGAGGCATACAACATAATCGGTTGCACTAAGAAAGCTGTGAGGAAACTCTGGAACTGAGGACACCAAGAGTGCACCCAAAACGAAAACTTAGGTTAGGTAATTACACCTTTAGAACTTCAGTATGAACGGCAAAGGAAAAGAGGCCCTCGCGGCTAAGGCAATGAGAGACGCCAATCTGACGCCAGCTGACTTTGCGAGCGGCAGCTACTTGGTTTGTCCCAGATGAGGCTTAAAAGTAAACCCTTTACTTCGAAGGATAAGGTATGATACACAGGGAATGGAGAACAATATGTGTAGAAGGCAGTTTTTTTGTGTGTTTAAGAGAACTGAACTAGCTAGGTATAGTACCGACTACCCTGTTGAGGATTATTCCTTCATGTGGTTCTACTCTGGTTCTAGCTCTTGACTGATGCCAGTCTTGAACTGTTTGACAACAAGACGCAACTGCAACTGCAGCTGCAACTGCATCTTACTTCATCTAACAGCCAATCATCACCTTTTTCTTTTTTTTTAAGCTAAGTTAATGAAATACAATCACTGAAGATAAAGTAAAATCGTAGTAACGATGGTATTTGGAAACCAAACTGTCAACACACCAGAATTTGCGTTAAATGAAACAGTTGAATAAAATTGGAAAAAGAATTCTCCATCTGTTGACCTGGACTTTTCCATTTTCATGTTATGTCGCTTCTTATCATCTTATTATTCACGCTATCATCTTGTTCCGCTTAACACTTTACTCAGTATTTATCAACCCCTGTTGTTTTCTTATTAAACAAATCGTTTAATTTCCAATTCCCAGGGTCAAGCTGCTCAATCACACTTGACCAAACTGTTACTACTTCAAATCATGCTGTTTCTCTACTTATATCTTCTCCAATCGTACCAAAAAAATATGTCCTATTTTGAGACTTGTCCACTTTAATGTATAACATGTTTAACAACTCTGCTCCTCAAAATATTTCTAGATTATTTAAACGGTAAAGTTGGATTCATCCCTTGAAAACTAGGTCTTCTTCTTCTGGTAATTTTATATTCAATATTACTGACTTCATCAACAACATCATTCAGTCACATGTTTCGGCGCCAAAGTTTGTAATTTTCTGCCAGCCCAAGTACGCCAACTGTCAAAAAAGCAATTTGAAAAGAAACCACGAAAGATGACTATTGCTATTTTTCATGCCGAGGAAAAGCACCCACCCTCCTCTTAAAGATGGCAAAATATCTGGGGTACCCTAGGGTGCCTGTGAACCCTCCCCCCACTTATGTTAAAGCATTTACCCTCCTCCTGCTGGAACTTACTTCATCTATGCAGCTATTTTGTAGACCTGTCCCTACCCCGCACTCACTGTTCATCCGAAAAATTGTCACTTTCACTAAAAAACAGGGTGGATGTTGCCATCACAAACCGGTAAGTACCCTGGGTGTGAGAGAATGTTTTCCCCCCCTCCTTAGTTACCTGTAACTCGGTGTAGTATGTAATGATAATTATTATTATCTTATGGTAGCTGCTCACTGCTTCCTTTGTTCTCACTGTTCTTCTATTGCTTTTGTTTCGTGCAAAATGACTAAATTCATATATGCTATTTGCTTGATACGTTCTTTTCACTCCCTTATTTACACCTTTTAGTTATTATCAAGTAACTCTGTGAAAATGACGAGTGATTTATGGTGAAAAAAGCCTCGAATAGCTCTGCTACCTGCGGGTTGCACAGAATTATTACTGTAATATATCCAAAAATCAATTAAATGTTGTTCGGGCAGTGCCCAAATTTGAGATCGCTTATTAGATCTGAAAAAAAAGGGGTGATATGGTATTCCACCAAAAATCTGTAACCTGTGCATGACAGCCCTACATTATGGGTTCGATGGTGAAACAAACACAAAAAGATCTTTAAGATTACGATGGGTGTCATTCAAGGCTTCGCTGACATCTCGGGCTTTCTTTTACGACTCGTCCGGCGTCAAAGTAGACAACAAGGCATGCTGTGCTGTGAAAGGTGATGGAACCATGCTGAGGCTGAAGTTTACATCAAAACTCAAGGACCTCAACCTCGCCGACGACTTGGCTTTCATGCCGTCAGAAAAAAGGCAAAAATGAAAGGAAACAGAACTGCAGATAATGCAGAAAGAAGAGGTTTTCCTTTGGGTCAGCGGTATCTGCCGACTGTTTTCGAGCTGGCTCGCTCGAGTGGGAGCTGGCTGGGCTTTGACTCTAACCGAGTATGGCTCACTGAGATATGAAAAAAATTCTTCCTGGATGACTAAAAAAGCTGAGATTTTTTGTCCTGGCTGACTTTTAAACTACCTTATATAAATGCATAAGCTCCACGCTTAGCTTGTCTACTGTTTTTGTCTTTTTTCGGAGAACTGCTTATTCCGGAACGGCCCCTATATACATTGTAAGTTTTCTCATTTGCGAATAACAAAGTACTGAGCATTTCGGTTGAAAACGCGTTGTTGTGCTGAAATATTTCACAAAGGGGTGAGTTAAACTGTCTTTCATCTAGAGACAAGGAACAGTGAAAATTATACCGTATATTAATTAATCATTAGTTAGTCATTAATAACTGGCATGAAAAAATACTTTCGTACTTTTTGCCCAGAGATGTTTCAGTTACGGTCTGTAATTAAAGGGAAACTATCGTTGTAAAAGGAGGGGGGACGGGGGGGGGGGGGGGGGGGGGAGGCGTAAGCTTATTATTTACTGGAAAACGAAATTTTCCAATAACTTACGCTGACTGGGAATGGTCTCAACATGATAGATCCCGCTGGCTGGCGCCCAAAAAGCGATACCTTTTCCTGGCTGGGAAAAGGCATCAAAATAATTGATGCTGGCTGGCGACCTCGGAATAAAATCTATTGCTAGCTGGAGTGGATATTTTTTTTCAAGAGTTTAGCTCTTATTAACCGAGCAGGAGGTCTGTATGTTGAACGCAGTGAGGTCTGTACACACGACCGAGGTCAAGATTCTCCCATACAGACTGACTACGCTCGGTTAATAAGATGTTTATTATATGGCAAACAAGAACAATTTAATTCCTTTAATGTAACTGCTTTGTAGTAACTGACATTTTGCTTGCGAACGGAGATGAGCTGAACTTAATTCTGTCAAAGCTAAGTTTGCTCGTCATCCTCTCTTTTGTCATCATGCTGTTTGGCAATTCCATAAATAAATATTGGTAGAAGAAAATACTCGATATTTTTGCATTTTAGTTTGCATCTTTTCACCACAAAACATTACCGGTCTAGATGCCGGTCTAGATGGGAAAATTAAATCTAGTTACTGAGTTTGAAATCTGTAACCAAGTAAAAGTGAAGAAAATTTAAAATTTCTCCTCAGAAAAGTTCTTTTAAGTTATAAAGAATTGCAAAACTTGGACTGAGTTCTAAAAACAACGGACGGAGAAAAATAATGTATAATGTTAACTTAAGGTGATTCTTTTTCAGACAAAAATGTGTCCATGACTATAGCTATATCTAACGAACTCTTTTGAATTCTCGTTGTAGACTGATTAATTGCTCTTTCCTTTAATGAAAGGTTCACTGGCGATTGTTGCATGTGAGACGAACGTTTTGTTTGTTGGTGGACAACTGCAGTTGAGAGAGAGATAGATGTTTCTTTGTTGCGTTACAGCTTTCATTTTGTTCGTGTCCATGGCCCACAAATGCGGCTAGTATTCCACTTAAAATTCGAAGCATTTTTCTCTGATAGGTAGTTTTTGACTAAACTTGACGACTTGCTGGCATCCAAAATGGTTTCCTGCTTAGTTCTCGAGTCTCGTAGCTCTTCATGGAAACTATCAGTGTCTTGATCAGTCAGCGGTGTTTTGTTGTTTAGATCTTAATTTTTGCTAAGCTTTCGACCTCAAAGTTAACTCCAAAGCTTAAGCTTTGACATGGCTCAAACACCTGAAATAGACTTGAAATGTAAGTGCGTACTAAATTTCTGCAGGGATAAGATCACAGTCCACGATGGAAACGTTGAGTGTGATACCGTTCAATATATACCGAGCACCTCTGTGTTCTCAGTGATTGGCAGTATTCCCAATGGTTTGGTAAGATGTATATTATGGTAGGAACAAATCATTAAAGACTCTTTGGCTCAGCAGAGATTGGTATCTATACATGTGACGCATTCCCTACCAACAATCCTTAATAAATGAAGATAATCAACAATTTTTCCATGGGAACGCGTGGCATATGAGACGGTTATTAAATTGTGAACAGTCTTCATTTTACAAAAAGATCGGAAATTGTCTCAATTTTCCAAAAGGCTAGAGGAATCAGTTTCGATATTTGTCATGCGCTATACGAGCTGACAAGCAAAAATGACTGAGCGAATCAGAAAGCTAGAAATGTAATATCCGAGATTGAACATTCAATAACAAATAATCGTCTGTGAAGGATTACACTGCCAAGTTAATAAACTGTGAAGTTATTTTTAGCATTCCAATGATTTAAAAATTATTTTAGTATTCACGATGGAGACCAAAAGAGAGTGATATACCCTTCTTTTAACTCAATGGACAGCTGTTACTTTACGGCTTCAACTTTATGATACACTTCCTTGATTTCTAAATTAAACTGTTATATTTACCTGTATCAGTCGTTTCATTTGTGCAGGAAACACTCATGCAGGTAACATCTGTAGAAGAATGGAACTCTAGACCACACTGATTTAAGGATGTTTCGCTGCCGTTACAGCGTAAGTTTGTAAACCAAGGTGGAACAGCATTGTCAGAGCAAAAGACGCCATACCCTGACGATACGACCGCCGCATATCCAAGCTGCCTACAGACCACAATCATGGCGGCCGTCTTGCTGGAACTCGAACTCCAGCGCCAAGGATATATGGATCCCCATTTCCCATAAAAATGGACTTCGACTCGCCCCATGTTTGGTAAGTGGGATCCTTTAAGCCGTAACTTCAACTCTGAGGAGAGACAAGAAAAAAAAACAAACAAACAAAGAAAACAATAACGCTTGTACCCAAATTTGGCAGTGTGTGTGAAACTATGCTTGTCTGTTAGCATTGATTCGACTGTGCTTATGAATGCTGAGCTTACTGTATCGAACCCAGCCGATAACCTGGCTTCACCTTAGCGAAATGGCACTGCGTTTCTTAAGTAGTTACGTAGGTAGCTGCGAGGGATCCAGGGTAGTTCGGGTTGTTCCAGAAATCACTCAGAAATTTTCAAGTTTGTGCCAATTACCAAACTAAAATTAAATTAAAGGAACAAGAGAAAACGTCTCATCTCATCATTCTATCAATCACAGACTACCCGTCCAAGCATTTTGGAATCGAATTATACAGTCAAACCTCTATTAAGCGGTCACCCTCTATTAGGCGGTCACCTATCAATTTCCCGAAATTTACTTCCCATATTTACTGTAAATTTGACCTCTATTAAACAGTCACCTCTATTACGCGGGCGCGGTCACCCTTTGGATTTTCCAAATGACTAATTTTATTGTAAATCACCTATATTTAACGGTCACCTTGTTACCAGATAACAATCAATAAAAGGCATAATTTTGGACAGGAAGATATGCGCAGTGTGTCCAGTTTCTTTCGCAGCTCATCAAACGCAACCTAAGCATTGTCTGCGTAAAAATACACGTCTCTGTGGTGGGTCAACCGGCGCAAATGTCAAATTCCTCTTTTATCAGTTTCCGTTTCAGCCAACCACAAAAAAATTATCACCTTCAAACTGATACTCGTAAGGCACCTCAAGGCCAAAGCCACCACCTCTGTTTACTCGTTTCCCTTTGACTATGACCTTTCCTATGTTCGCAGGCCTCTTTAGAAACTTGGTCAACCATAAAGCCATTAATCGTGGGACATGACCAATAACTTCGAATTCGTCCGTTACGTTATGTGGATGAAGTTCAACTGTTTGTCCTGTTTCCACGTGATCAGTAATCTTCCTTACGACTGCTGCTACAGTTGAATCGTTTACATTGTTAGGCTCGCGCATGACTCTGTAAACGTCTCCTGATCGTGGTTCCCACTCAGTCATATACTCATAATAACCTTTAATAAAAGAGTTTACCTTTAGAATTTCCAAGGACATCTGCGCCTTTCAGCGTACTTTTGATTTGCCTGATGTATCTCTTATTAAGTGGCACTCGTTATCACTTGCAATATGATAGACCGAGCCAATAAGAATTAAGCGGCATGTTCCTAACGACGCTGAGATAAGCAGAAGACAATTTCATCCAGTCACTACTTGAATGCTACGGAGCTTGCGATGTAAACTAAAAGTGAAGGAAAGGATGTCTTCTGTGGGACCTTGTCGTACCTGAAGAGCCGAAACCAAATATATTTGTTTAATTTGTCAAGCGCCCGTGCGCAACACACCAGATTGTTCCGTGTTTCTTCCCGAGGAAACTCTCCACTGGAAATCTAGTCATTCCGTATCCGCCTGTTTGTTGTGCAGCACCAACAGCAAGGAGAAGCCAAATTGCGACTCAGAGCCGCAAGATGTAGCAATGACCACACAACAGTCCAGCAGCGCCCAAAGTGACGAAGAAGCAAGAAAAAGAGCACTGCATATTTCAATCTCAAAGGAAACAGGAGAAGGAAAATGTCTGAGTTTACAACAGAGAGTTGAGATGATAAACGACGCAAAGAGTCACCCCACAGAAGGATAGCGCAAAGTCGATGAAAAATTTGGCATCGGTAGAACACAGGCACAAAAAATCCTGAAAGACAGAGAGGCAATCCTCGCTCAATACGAAAGTAACATGCAATCGAGTAAGAAGAGGTTCCGTTCAGCAAAGTACTCGGATGTTAATGAAATTTTGTGGGAGTGGTATACTGTCTGCAGGGAATCAAACATCCCTGTAGATGGTACAATGCTGCAGGAGGAAGCTTTGCTTATTGCAGAAAAGTTAGGAACAACTGGCTTTACCGCTTCAAATGGCTGGTTGCAATGTTTTAAGCAGCAGTACAACCTGCAAAGAATGGCAACAGCAGGTGAAGACGGAGACGTAAGCAAAGAAAGTGTAGAAAGTTGGAACGAGCGCGTTAGGGAAGTTACACGAGGATGGAACCCAGAGGATGTATGGAATATGGACGAGACCAGAAGCTTTTGGAAAGTTTTGAGTTGATCGGCTCATACGTTATCCAACATCACAATCAATTTTCTTCCAAAAAACACAACAGCAAAGACGCAGCCACTCGATGCTAGCATCATCGCAAACTGGAAGGTCAAAATAATATAAGAAGAGACTTATAAGATATGTTTGCTCTAAGGTAGACAGAGTAAAGAACGCAAGCGAAATTGTGAAGTCCATCAACCTTTCTATGGCACACGAATGGGGAAAACATGCCTGGAATGAAGTGTTGCCGGATACAATTGTTAAATGCTTTAAAAAAATCAAATTGTATCCCCAGGAAATGGAAGAGGAGGACGATAAATTTGAAGGCAAGGACGAGTTACCAGCCCTGGAAGAGCTCATCGACAAGGTTGGCTCTTCCTGGGATGCTGGGGCGTTTATATCTGCAGAAGAAAGCATTGATGTATGAATGGGATTCGTAGAAGACTCCAACTCAAACTGGAGAAAAGATCTACGAGAGCAAATCCTCGATGAAGACGACATTTTGTCTGTTTCGTCAAATAAAAGAGACACTGAGACGGACTCAAACAACCTACAATTAAGACCGTATCAAATGCAGAGACACTTTCATGGTCATGAAGAACTCAAGTCAGTGACTTGCTCCACCAAATAAAACTTCGTAAACCCAAATCACAGATCCGACGACTATAACTGAATTTTTCCCTTCACGTTGAATAAGACGTCGTATTCAACATAAGGAGAAAATTCAGTTACGGTCGTCATCAGCAATTTCGAAATTATTGATGATGTGCTGAATGGACAGGAAAGATGCTTCCTTTACGGACAATATTACTGAAAAAATAGTTCGTGTTGCTTGGAGTCCTCAGAACATGCAAATACAGTTATCGCATTTCGCGTTACTGTTGTTGTGAACAATAAAATGTAAATTAGTTGATCGGTATGAAGGGAACCTCTGTTTGAGGATATGCGCATAAAACAGAAACTGTACGAAAGTTTGAGATTTTGCTACGGCTTTTCGGGACCTTCGAGAAATGGGTCCCCGGTCAATTTCTGCCACATTACGGGTTTGATTTTAGGAAACTTCTATTAAGCGGTCACCTGGCTATTTCCCGAGGGTGACCGCTGAATATACGTTTGACTGTATCAGCCTCTGGCCTCGCGTTCTCGTGTTTCATTTAAAATGTCGAAAAATCGTTGGGCTGGGCCCTACCAATTACGCGTCTCAACGTCTAATTAAAAATTAACACGTCAAAAATGCGTCCAGAAACTTCCGAAACACCTCTCTGATTGGCCAGAGAGGTATTTTGTCTCGGAAACCACGCATCTTTGCTTCTGATTGGTTGTCTCTAGCCATAAAGATCTTCCAAAACACCAGCAAAGCTATATCAAGGCCTGCTTCCCCTTGACAGTCGAAAATGAATGAAGGAATAATTGCCACATGCCTGCGGCTTAAGGTGAACCATTCTGTCAGAAGCAGGACTTCTCTCCTCATGATGGTTTAGTCTTCGCAAGTATGAATTCCTTGCCAGGTTCAGACAAACTCCGATTCCTGGGGAATGCTTGGAAACCAACTGAGCATTTAGAATTTTTAACTTATAAAGGAAAGCAATGTTACACAACACAATCAGAAAAGCTCAGTTCAGTTTGTAGATGATACAGCTTCCATTTCCAGTTACATTCTTCCTCCCGGTGGCAAGAAAAAATGATTGTTGCTACTCAGCGGCTATTTATAAAATCTTCACTCGATCTACTGAATTTCTATGGTATTATTTCGTCGCATTTATGAATTACACGTACATTATTCGCAAGCTGTTTTCTTTATTAAAAAGACAAAAAAAAATTTATCAAAAAAAGAAAACAACAAATTAACGCTAAGCCTACTGTTGGCCTCAAACGACTGAATGGGAATGGTGAGACGCGTAACGCAGCGGAACTTCCGAAAGTACTAAATTATCTCTTTTCAATAGTTGGCCAAAAGCTAGAGGCAAATATACGTGATGCTAACTGTCGCTATACAGAATACTTAGCAAATGCTAATTTTCCCAGTTCCTTTTCTCTGAACCAGTTATTCCCCCTGATATTGAATTAGAAATCGCGCTTCTACCAGCAGGAGGAGGAGGCAAAGGCGGAGGCGGAGGAGGCAGCGTGGTCCAGTGGGAGTAGACCACTGAGTTTGCATGCGGTTGCTCCGGGTTCAAATACCGTTCTAACCTCTGGTTTGGATTTGTTTATGGTTGTCCCGGATTTAACTCTACCACGCTTTGTAAATAGCCAACTGGTTTCCTCCTGCCATTTGGGGTTCTTAATCATGTTTCTGTGAAGTTTGAATTGTTTCTTTTAGATTGCTAAAAATGGAGTGCCTGTGATCTGGCTTGATATAGCTAAGTGCACTTCCACTGTAAAACAAAGCATAAAACAGGGTCCCAAAGGAGGGCGGTCCCGGGAGCCCTGGATTTTTTTGCTGTGGAGCCCGGAGCCCGATCATTTCTCCGCCTGGAGCCCTGATCGTTTCTAGCTGTGGAGCCCGGAGCCCTGTAACTTTTGCTATGGAGCCCGGAGCCCAAATATTAAAATCCAATCATTTTTAGTACTCAGCCCTCACTGCTTTTGTTTGCCTACTGCTAGTAAATGGTATCAGGAGAGGACAAAGTGCAACAGACGATAGAAACATGCATTCTTTTTGCCATTTGTCTGAAGTCAAGTTGGTTACCTTCGTATTTAATTTTACGGTTTTTTTTTTAACAAAATAAATCAGAAAAAAATATCATCTAAATAAATCAGTTTTTTTACTCCAAACACTTACCCAGACTCTCACACTGGATCAAACCGTCAGCTACATATTGCACTCCTTGAAACGTACAGGTTAAACAGTTGCTAACTTGCTCTCAAGGAAATATAACGTTCTGCAGGAAAAGGTCTTCTCTATCACCACATACAGGACACTTTCGATATTGCCAATCATAACTGTATGTAGTAGGACGAGTGTCGTATATTGACCAATTATATCCTATACAGGTAGCTCACCGCGAGTTCTCTCTGTAGCTCAGTGCTTAGGTTGGACTCCCGTCTGGGACTCAAATGTTTGTTCATTGTCCAACGCTTGTGACAAACTGAATAACATCTTTCATATTATCTTTTATGTCCTATCTTTTATGTTCCTATCAACAGTTACTTTCAGTGTCTCGGTCGTGGAATTAAGAGAATTAAGGCACGCAAGAATAAAAAGTCATTAGTTTTTTATTTGAAATTTATCAGCTAATTTTCTTTGTAAAGTAGTATGTTTCTTTGCAGCAATTTTGAATGCCAAATGTTTTGGCTTCCTCATTTAAACCGTGGTTTGTGGCCAAAGAATTATTGAACTCGGAAAGGGATGTCGCAGTTCCATCACGTTTTAACATAAAGCTCCAGCGGTGGCAGGGCTATTCCGTTCCAAGTTTGTATAAGCACGCTGTTGCATCAAGCAAATTTTCTCTCAGTTCTCGAGATGTGCTTATTTGAACTTCCTCTGCCTGTCCTGTCGACATAACAGGATTCGAAGCGCTGTAATTCTAAAACTCGCTGAAATCTAGAGGTCAGAGAGAAAACACATAGTTAACAGCAAACTCGACGGCAAGCCCAAACGGATGACACAACTGACAGGGGTCTGGCAACGAGCAAAGTCAGCAAACCACAGCAAGAATGACCACGTGACCACGCGCCATTAATCAGACTAATTACGTTTTCGGTTTATCCTTGTAAAGAAAGACAAAAGAAAGATGGAAAAACGTCGAATTTTAAATTCCGTTTATTCTCTGATTTCATTTTGGGTGAAAATTGGGACTACAGTCTACTAGTTAACAATGGAGCCCGGAGCCTTAAAGTAGCTGCTATGGAGCCCTGGAGCCCCGCTTTTTTAGGCCGAGAGCCCTGGAGCCCTAAACCCCTTTGGGACCCTGCTAAAACAAAGCATACGAAGCATACCCGCAAACAAGGCTTTTCACGTTTTAAAATGTGCAAAGAACATACTCTCTTCACCCTTAGCTGAGCTTATCAATCTCTCTGGTCAAACTGGAAAATATCCTTCAAAGGTAAAACATGCAAAAATTATCCCAGTATACAAAGACGACGATGAGACTCAGTGACCCTAGCAACTTTGTCCTATTTCGCTACTCTCCCCCTTCAATAGAATATTTGAAAAAAATAAAATAAAATGTTTAACCGATTGAGATCATACATCGAAGATGATGAACTTTTGTATAAAGCTCAGTGTGGCTTTAGAGACGAATTCTCCACTCAGCGTGCAATTTTGGACATAGTGAATTTGTTACAAACAAATATGGACAAGAAAATGTTAAAATGTGGCGTTTTTATCGATTTTAAGAAAGTGTTCGAAACTGTAAATCACTCTCTATTTTTCTAGATAAATTGCACCATTAATGTGGCCTTAGAGGTATTGTGCATGAATGGTTCTCGTCGTATTTGGCTAACACAACGCAAACAATTGATGGATATTGCCAATGAGAATCTTTTATCCAAGACGAACTCAGTAACAGGAGATCCACAGGGGTCTGTCATAGGCCCCTTACTTTTCTTGATCTATATAAATGATAATTATCTCTCATAATTAAGTAAAGTACGATCGTCCGGGTGAGTGTGGTCCTGAGAAGGACTGTTTGACAAGGACTGAGAGGAAGTCATCTTTACTCAAGTGATTTGTGTAACGTCAGTAGATACAATAAGACGGACGATCGTACTTTTCTTAATTATGATATGGCTCCTGGAATCAAACCATTTACAGTAGTAATTAACTTGGCTTTTATCTACTTGCTGACGATACAAACATGTTATGTGCTGACAGAGACTTGAAACCCTGGAAACCGTAGTTAATAGTGATCTAAAATATGCTTGTGAGTGGCGTAATTCTAATAAACTAACCATGAACGCTAAGAAACTAAATTTCGTCGTCTTAAGGCCAAGACAAAAAAGAATTAATAACCGGTACGATTTCTTTTTTTTTATCAAGAAAAAAATACAATTGAACTTAGCTGTGGGTTTGCGTGGTCATCTCTAATTCCCGCTGGCATAACATGTGGAGAGATCTAAGGTCTTTCACTTTGATGGCATGGCTATCCTCTGTGTGTCGAAGATAGACGACAGAACTTTTCACCCAGCATCTTGAATTTTTTTTGCTTCCGCAAGAAGCTCCTGGACATTCGGCGTAAGGTGGTCTAGCACCATGGAATTCGATAACTCCGCCGCATCTCCGAGGCCTACATCTTTTGGGTGACATGACTTCTTCTCGTATTAGTTGCCTCACAAATCTGCATGCGTGCGGGCACTGGGTGGGCTATATCGATATCATTAATCGAGATGTTACAGCCCATAGCTTGAAAGATGCGAACACAGAGTTTCGTTGTGTCTATAGCAGGCTCTTTCGAAACTGTCTCAGCAATCTCGGGCACACCGACCAGTTTAACATTAAAACTGCAACTGTGTCGGCCCAGATTATCAATTTCAATAGCCATTTCGTCGACTTGAGCGCTAAGAAAGTTAAGTAGTTCACCAAGTTCCCTTAAGTCCTTCTTGGCTACTACGTGAAGACCTTTTAGATCTTCAAACTCGGCTCCAACAAATTCCAGAGATTTTTCCATTTCAGGATGTGGTTTATGGCCGCCGTACGAAGATTCATGAGACTTTAACGCGGGTACAATCCGTCCAAATTCATTCTTCAAGCTTTCTATTTCTTTCTTTAGAGACTCTTTCTCTTCTTGAAGGAATTTAACATCAGAATTTGACTTTTGAGTCATTATCACTCGTAAAGCAGAGCTCAATAAAGCACGTCTGCACAGTACCAGAACATGCGCATCGATTTTAACGCGGTTTCGAAGTCATGAAACCGTGTCGTTCGTGTAACCGCTGCCTAAAACTCAACAGAACTCCGGTTTTTGTCTATTGAAATTTTTAAAAATATACCAGTGGTTTTCAGTGTTTCACAGACATCCAGAGTTACGATGAATTCACGAAAAACTTCTTTTTGTGATGGAAATCGCGTTGATATAGAAGAGAGAGTCACTGAACAATGTTTCCTTGTTTGTAAAGCCACATCGCGCAGAATTCTATTGTCTTCCGTGACATTTACTTGCAGTGCGAAATATGTGACAAGTCCGGCATAAAGAAACACGCATTCAGCACTGGTGGGATATGATTGGTCAACTGATTTAGCTTTGGGAATACTAGAGTCCCTTCGCTGAATTCCGCAACTGTCAATCAAGATGTCAATCAATTAAGATGAGCAGAATAAATTTTCAAGGTGCGGAAATTGAACAATAACTCTAAAGATTAAAGAGCGGACTGTTCGCTTCATTGAAAGTGACATGGCAAACAATTCTTTTTCTTGATATGAGTTGATTTGGTTCAACAGACCATCAGAATAGAAGTATTTTAGAGAAAAGCGTGGAAAGTTTTAGTTACGCGGGCTTCATGCTTGCTTATTCCTCATGCTTTATCCGCTACCCGCTACCCAGAAAAATCTTGAAATAAACCAGCGCAATGTGTAAATATCCGATCGATGTTATTTTTTTTTGAAAAACTGACCTGTAGAGAGAGTTCACGAAGTATTTTTCCGTTCATTGCCGGTTTTCTACATAGCCTCATCAAAGAAAAAGCCTCTTTCATTTTATCTTTTGTCCGTGATTTGCTAGTGTCCCAGTGGGAACGTCTTTTGTTTGCTGAAAATAACTATTCA
>JALIRR010002128.1:22500-30000 GCA_023091755.1 Montipora sp. Colony 1 RG-2022
GACGTTGTAAATAGTTAAAGTATGTGATTATTTCATCCATACCTGTTCATGGACATTTCTATAGATCTGCTGGTAAAAAAGCTAAAGTATGGGATCATTTTATCTAGGTCTGTTAAAGAACCATCCATAGTTGTTAAAAAGAATAGTAGGTAAACCGTCATTTGTGTTCATAACATATAAGTTGACAGTATTGTATAATGATTTGTGAGTACTTGTGATCTTCAACTGATAGCCACGACTCCATGAAGCACGTGTTTTTAAGTTTGCCTTATCCCGTAGTGTCCAAAATTGAAAGTAAGATCCGTATATCATCCAACGTTCTTGACATTGGCAAAAAAACCTATTTTAGATTACTTGGCTTACCAAAATGGCCTTACTTCAGAAAATACCAACTTAAAAAAAATTACGTGTTCTCTTTTAGCTGGGTCAATAGCCTCTATTACTAGCTCTGAGTTAGTTGCCCACTTGGTCAACAGTTGAACGCCGCTGTCGTCATAATAACTGACATCTCTTGTTGAAGCTTCAAAGTTGAGTCCACTCTATCGGCTCCTGTCAGGCAATCACCGATATACATATTATGTAAATTTTCTTCTACGGCATACGAGGACATTTCTTTGTATTTTTTTACATGAATATAGACTGTTGCAATAACAAGGAAAGGACTCGCGTTCACACCGAAAGCCAATCTCTGCATTCTGTACACCTTTGGTGCTTCATTGGGCTGTAAATCTCTCCACAGCTAGTGGTGAACATCTCTATCCTCTGGTGCTATTTCGACTTGCAGAAACATGATTCATTTCATATATACCATTTTATCATTGACATCTTTTGTGTGTCTGCTATGAGACCAATTTTGTGTGTTCCAAATCGAATCAGTACAGATACAAGGTTTGGTTGTAAAGCAGGACCAGGAAGAACGCAATCGTTAAGGGGAGCATCACCTCCTTCTCGTGCGGAAGCATCAAATACGATTCTGCATTTTGCCGTCCTTTTGTCATCACGAACACAGCATGATGCGGTAAGTACCGCACAGTCCCATTGTCATCACTCTGATCAGCCACTTCCTCTGCAAAACCTTTTTACTACATATTCCTTGATCGTTGTTTTGTAAGCCTTAGCTCTCACAGGGTCTTGCCTTAACCTTCTTTCAACACTTTCGAGGCGTCTCAAAGCTTGTGCATAATTACTTTCTAGCCTTGGAGGGTCCCTTTGCCATGGCAGTCGTACCTCATAGTTACGTCCCTCAAAGTTTAATCCTCTATTAAAGTCAGAAACAGCACGTTCTTCCTCTTGTGACATAACAAGGTTCTCGGTTTCCGCAATACCGATTGATTCCAGTTCCCATAATCTTTTCAATGTTTCGTTGACTCGACTTCTTTCTATAACTGTCAGCATGGATGCACTGTGCTTTGATTGGCGGTTTACTTGTCCAGTGACAATCCAGCCGAGACAAGATTCCACAGCAACAAGTGACTCACTGGAACCACCTCTCTTACAGACCCCAGTCACAAACGAGTAGTAGTGGTCTGCACCAATAAGAACATCTACTTGAACTGAACCTCAAGTATAACAATCTGCAAGAGTTAAGCCTTGAAGATGTTCTTATGAAAGACCAACTGTACTGATCCGAGGGGATTACAAGTTTTGGGAATAGAAAGGGCCTCCATCTCCACCCTTGAAGCTCCCTTCATTGGTGAAAGGGCAAATTTCACTGTTTGTAACCTCTTCGCTTCGCTTTTGTGACACGTAATAGCTCTGAGGGACCTTGCAGGTCAAGGACCTCCGCAATGTTCTTTCGTATATACGAACGTTGACTTCCTGAATCTAGCAAAACACGGACTATCATTTCTTGACCCTTAACAATTAACCTGGCCAATACTGTTTGCAGGAGTGTTTCTCTCATAGGTAATGCAGGTTTAGTTGAGGCCAATCCACTTAAACTAGTGTTGCTTACGTGCCGAGGTGTAGCAACTGACTGCTGCCCATGCAATAACCTGTGATGTCGGTGACCGCAATTCGCTACAGAACAAGTAGGATGGCGACAAACAGTTTGTTCTCTTGCACTAGTTTCCATCTGCCATCAAGTGATTTTTCATTAAACACTGGGCAGTTTTGTGACTCATGATCTGTCTTGGAGGGCGTGTTTCACAAAGTAGCGCAGAAGCAGTATACATCTCATTCTCACCACCCATTTTGGGAAATGAAGACTTTCTTCGGTTTTCAGAACTGTGATTGTCTGGGATGCTGTTCACATTTGAACCTCTTTCTCCGGCTTCTTTGGATACAACTTGCCGGTTAAGTAATTTAAAGAACAATTCAAGGCCTATTTCATCTTCCTGAGTGTCTGCAAGTTTCAAATCCCATTTTTATAATCACTGAGGAGGTAACTTGGTCTCAAAAAGGGGTGACAAAGTACATTCATGGCTCATTGGATCTTCTTCAAGAGCCTCTAAAGCTCTAGTTCTGTTCATAAAGTTATAATCATAGAGATCTCTGAGGGAGGACGCATTAACAACAGACTTAGCGTCCATCTTGATGACAAATTTCACTAGAAATGAGATGATCATACGTTTTCTTCCATACCTGTGTTTAAGGCATTCAACAGCTGCTTGATAATTTGCTCCAGTTACTTCAAATCCGTCTATTGCTTTCAAGGCATTACCAGTTAGCACTGAGCGTAGATACGTAAACTTCTGAACATTGGGTAAGTCAACATTGTTATGCCCTGCAGCTTCAAACTGATCCCAGAAGTTTTGGGTTTTGGTCAATACATCGCCATTAAACTTAATTCAGATTTGAAGATACACGACTGTCACTGTATGCAATATCCTTCGAGGAGAGATCTTCCATATCGCAATCTTTAGTTAGGAATTCATGAGCAGCATCCACAGCTTTATCTACATCACTCAAAAATTTCCCCATCTGCAGAGTTCCTCCTGTATCATATCCTCTGCCACAAGCGCGCTTAATTCATTTCTCACTTGAAGATAATTCTCACGGTACACAGCTCAACTGTACTTTGATTTTGTTGCTTGCATTTTGACTTAGATGCAAAATATCCTGAATCAACGCATCCATATCCATTTGCAAGGCTCTGGCTTTATGTCTAATTGAACGAACCTCCTGAATTTCAACTTCACTTTTCACTTGAAGAGATTAATTCGAAGCCTCGGCGAAATTCGAACCTTCCTTTAATTCTGGTGCAATAACATCTGATTTTGCATCGTGCTGAGCGTTCACTAACCTTTCCACTGAGACGTTTCTCTTTCCAGTAGTCGGCAATCCCCTTTTGCCAAGCATTTCACGAATTTGATGGACTGTGAATTGAGATAAGTCTTACAGTTTTTCTCGAGGAACTGGTGGCCTTCTTAACACCCACGTGGTTGCAACTGTTGACCTTGCGAAAAATTAAAATATACTGCTGAAATATCTCCTTGTATCCGGCTGTAAACGACCATGTTAAGAATTACGACGAGACACTGAAGCGCAACGCAACTTTAATCCACTGGACTCGGCTACACATCTATTTACAAAGGGGATGTATAGGAGTGAAATGCTACGACGTACAAAAACCTTCGATAACAAGAGCGGGAACAACAACGAAAAAGTCACATGACACTCTGAGTCCTACAAACCTAGGTGGGGTTAGCATAATTATTCGAAGGTCCAGTCTCTCAGGATTCTTTTTCATTCTTCCAGAGCGAGTACGGGTTGTAACAACCACAATCAGACTCGCTAATTTTATGGACTGCTCCACTTTAGTTATCATGCCCATTTCTTCTATTCTGTCCAGTTAAGCTTTCACTTTGTCCCTTTTTTTAAAGGGTTAGGATTAAAAATTCGCCTTGGCAGGTGGACTACAGGAGTGTAACCAGTGTTTCTAGAGTTAAGTCGTGAGTAGTGGTCGTTCAGGATTTTCTCCTTAAATTGATGGCAAACAGTACAGAAACATATATTGGTGCACGTGGAGCGAAAAAAAAAAACTCATTCATCACGAAATGGTCTATTTTCCACGATTGACAGGGCTTTCCAAAAATATTACTTAACCTTTGTCAACTGTGAGATCTGTGGTCTTTCATATACCGGGCTGTCATCCTCTTCCCAACCTCTTCCCAACGAGTGTGATCACACACGACTGGAAAGGGAGCTTATGCACGATAGCTTCCTCACGGCCGCAAAAGGTACTACGCATTGACACGAAAAACTAAAAACTCCAACTATGCAACAGTGAACAGCTGCAGTGAACAGTGATCAGTCTTACAAGTTGTATATAATGAGCTTATACAGTCTTCTAAGTTAATATGCCTGGAGATACAGTCAAAAGTCTCAGAACGAAAAAACGAGGTCTTGAAAACTCAATTAGGAAAGCTGTGGTCTGAATTTAAGAATCTGGAGTCTTCGCTTGCTGCAAGAGAAACGATTGCTGCGAGTGAGACCAATGGCGGCGTGGATGGCGAAATTGTAAAGAGCCTTGAGTTCCTCAGCAGTGAATATGATGACATGATTGCCTTTCGAAATGATGCTAAAAGGCAACTCCAACTTCTTAACGAGAGATTGTCGAATCTTGTTAAACAAGTGGATGAGATTTCTGAAGCTATCGACGCCATTGAACAATAAAGTTATCAGTACAATGTCAAAGTTGTTGGGATACCCGAAGTACATTCCCGCGAGTCAGCAACAGAAACGTCCACCCTTTGTGTTAAGTTATTTCGTGCAATGGGAGCGGAAATTTCCATACAAGATATCGATATCACCCATCGTACCCCATCCAGAAGCGCCACTTCAGGCCCCAAGCCGATTATTTGAAAGTTTTCGCGTAGACTTACTGGGGAGAATGTCATGAATAGTCGTCATGACTAGTCGTAATGAATTGAACAAGCTTACTCAAAACTCCGTTGGATTACCAGAAGAACAGTCCTTATCTGATGCCAAAATGTATGATCATTTAACTCCTAAGACGCAGTGGCAAAACTGGCGGAGGAACGGGTCTTTATTTACAGAATAGCCTTGAGTACAAAATTCGTTCAGATTGTAATTATTCTGATCCCGATGTTTTCGAATCATCGTTTGTTGAAATTTGTGTTCCCCGTGGGAAAAGCATTATTAATAGTAGGTTCTCTCTATCGCCCCCCTTGTTGCAATGTCGCGGCTTTCTTAGAAAAGTTTACTGAAATTCTTATAAAAATTTCTAAAGTGACAAATATTGTTATCTTGCTGACTATTTTAACCTTGATCTGCTACATAGTTAATGCATGGAGATGGTTATGAAAATGGACAAGTTCCTTTGTTTCATGTTTTTGTCCGTATTTTTGGCCATGACCCTGCACAAAAGACGCCTTTTTTCGAGAAGATAACCAATCAAATCCTTCGATTAAATTATGCGCAACTAATTTGCGAACCCGTGCGAAGCGAAAACAAAAGATTGTGCAGGGTCACGGTCAATTCAACATCGATTGCAACAACATTGTTCTCGCTTTTGAAAGTTCCAAGGTTTCATAACCAGTCCCTCGATTAACTATGTCTGCTACGATATGCTGACCATGAATCCACCCAATAATTTTTATTTTATTGATTGCTTGTTTTCTCATATGTTTCTTACTTTGATAAGTAGGCCGACACGTATATCTGCATATTCGGCCACGTTAACAGAGAACATATTCACAAATCACGTTGAAGCTGAGTTTTTGTCGGGCATTGTTATCAATGACATCTCTGATCACCTACCGGTTTTTGCTTACGTTTCTGGGAATTCTGGTAATGATATTCATAAAAGATATGTGCGAAATTTCTCTGCGAATAATTTAAACAATTTTCGTGACCACCTGTCTCAGGTCAACTGGCCCGCACTCTTCGATGACAATGACCCAAATATTTCTTATAACAATTTTTTGAACGAATATTCTCGGCTTTATGACAATTGTTTTCCTATGAAAACTCTTAAGTCGAAACATAGTGGACGTTTAGCACCATGGATGACTAAGGCCTTACTAGTATCTGTCCGAAAGAAAAATAAGTTATATAAAGAATTCATAAAATCTCCAAATTCAGCTCGTAAGGCGCAGTTTAAGTTCTACAGAAATAAATTAAATCATGTCATCAAAATTGCTAAACGCCAATACTATGATCAGAAGTTCATCTCGGCAAAGAAAGACTTAAAGGAGAGCTGGAAACTGATAAATGAAATTATCAATAAACGTAAAATCAGGTCAACTTTTCCTTCATCTTTTCGGTCTGCCGATACGGTTATTACTAACCCCGTTAATATTGCAAATGAATTTTGCCATTACTTTACTAGTGTAGGACCAAACTTGGCCAGGAAAATACCAGCAGAGGATACTCCTTTCTACTCTTTTATGAAGTGAATGCATAAATGAATCGCTTATTCTGAAAGCAACAACTCTTGAAGAACTGACTGGTATCTGTACAACGTTTAAAGTCAGGCAAAGCTAGAGGATACGACATAAAACAACAAAAATGAATGCACAAAAATAAGGGCTGGCATAACTACATATGGCTAGCCGAATAACTCAACAGTTAAACAACACAGGGTTGGGCGAATACAGATGCGAATACAGAAATCAATCATCCCCAGCAGACCCAGAGCCTTTAGAATGGCGCCACGATAACTCCAGTAAAGGAAATACTGCCCTGTTGGATTAAAATGTACGCCATCCCTCAAGTACAAGTCCTTAAAGGGACTGTTGAATTCCGCATGAGACCAACAAGAAACATTAGGCAAATCATCCAGCACAACGCAAACATACTGATTTAAAACCGATGCGTTATGAAAAAAGGACAGAGCATGCGGCACGGAAATGCCACGTGGGATGACACCACAAACGCCGATCGCGCGAACAGAAAATGTCCCATGAAGCAAACGCACAAAGTCCTCGATATTAGAGCCAACAATCTCGGGAGGGGTATGAGGGAGATCGTTAGTACCTATTTCCAAGATAACGATACCTGGAGCAAGGTCTCTGACCACGTGAAGATCATTTTCTCGAAGCGTTTGCATAGTGCGGCCGCCGACGCCATGCAAGGAAACAGACGCGGTACCACGAAGGTTAAAATCGCTAGCCGCACGGGGATCGAAACCCGAGTCTAAATCGCGCTTAAGGCGCCTACCAAAATAATGGCCGGCCTAAAATAAGCGCTTTCGGAACAACCTCTGCCATAAAGATAGCTTACCTTTAGGCTATGTAAGAAATAAATTTGTCTCTCTCTAAAGGAATATTCCCAGATAAATTAAAAATTGCCAAAGTAATCCCTGTGTTTAAAGCTGATCATCCTGATCTATTTACTAACTACAGGCCAATTTCTTTGCTTCCAAATTTTCTAAATTTCTTGAGAAAGTGATGCATAATCGTTTGTCAGAGTTTGCAGAGTCTCTCAATCTTTTCTATCATCAACTCCAGTTTGGATTTTGAAAGCACTCTACTGCACTATCGCTTATCTATCTTATAAACAAAATTGCAATGTCTATGGACCAAAATGAAATTA
>JALIRR010002128.1:35000-47500 GCA_023091755.1 Montipora sp. Colony 1 RG-2022
CTCTGTGACCTTTCATTACGGATTTTTTCCCTTTGACATGGTGGTCTCAAATCCAACAAGTTCCACTGAATGGCACTAGATGGAAAACAAGCACATTTGACCTACAATCGCTATTTTACTGAGAGAGTTTTCATGACTGAACTCTGAATTTTTCGCTATGATTTCGATTTCACCGATGCCGGTAAATCAAGATTAGCAGAATCGAATACATATTTAACGAATTGGGTACTCAGTTTTAGAGGCACAATAAAAGAAAAGGCTAAGAAAATTGGAAATTGCGACATGTGGAAGAACTTTCACTGTTTTCACCGTACTCCCAAGACATTCCGTCCCAGAATCACGACGGTCAAATGTCACGCTTTTTTTTTGTTTGCCTGATGTTACCAACCCAGCCTGGAACCAAGAATTGCATCACATGGTGGGAATTCTTCTTTGCATAGGATAGACAGTGAGAACATTAGAGCTGGGGTAAGTTGAAAGAAACATAATTTTCACTGTTTGCATTGGGATCGGCTATTCATCGAGTTACGAGTTGAGTTGAGTTTGAGTTGAGTTTGAGTTGAGTTTGAGTTAAGTTTGAGTTAAGATTGAGTTACAGTTTTTGGCGTTTTTCGGAATTAAAAGTAGTAAATATTCAGTACAAGTCACTTCGAAAACTGTTTTCTTCGCGTTGAAAGATATATTTGCATACAATTTTGCAAAATGGCATGGCTTTCCAATGGTCCATACAATCTTATAATGATTACACCTTTCACGGCATCATTCTCGTTGCTACTGTTAAGTCTATCGACGTCAAAACGATGCCTTAGAGAGATACATGGGCTGTATTGTTAAGCCAGTTAAAGCCGGCCCGGCGGCTACGATGAACCGTATTTGTCGTCCGGCATCATGGTCGATCAACACCTCGTAAACGAAAGAGGGAAACATTTGACGAAGTGAGCCCGCACGCTTTTTGCTCATAACCGCTGAAATTCTAAAAATCAATACGTCAACACAACTGTTACGTTTGCTGCTCACCGAAATTTTGTAATGTTGGCAGTTAAACGAGCCGAGCATTTAAATATATGAAAATGTTTGACCTAGTCACATATGTCGAAAACCATTTCACTGCAAAGTTGATGTTGAAAGTAATGCTTGATTGTTTCGCCTGGCCTTGATGGTATTACATTTTTCTTTTAAGTGCTATTAAGTGGTAACTTAAACTGTAAGTTACGAAATTAACTGCACGTTAATCCCTACTTCGGTCCGCTATGACGTCTAGTTGCCTAGCTACAATCCCAGCCAAAAAGATGGTGACACCAACCAAAAATACAACCCCTTCCCCCCCGTGAGAAAAGTCAATAGTTTTTTTTCCCTACAACTTCGAAAAGGGGGGAAGGGGTGAACTTATGTGTGGCATCAAGTGTCCCAGAAATTTATGACCGAGATTGGGTTGGGTCTAAAATAAAGGTCACTTTCAGTTTGACGGGTCACTCGTACTTGCAGGTCATTGTTTTACCTTTTCGAAAGTAACCCCAAACTCTCAATTTGCCTAACCCTAGGCCTAAAAGCCAAGTTTAGGTCTATGGTTACCCAAATCAATTAGGGTTTTGGGTTGCTTTCGAAAAGGTAAAATAATGACCTGCCACGAGTAACCCGTCAAAAGTGACCCGTGTTTTAGACCTGCAGCCCGGATCGTGTCACGGTGCCCGGTTCGCGAGTTACTTTGTGACTAGAAAGGTGACGGGTGCGATTCGCATTGTTTTTCGAAATCTATAGTGGCCCCTTTCTAAAATATGACTTGTTACTAAGCAGTGAGAACACTATGAAAAGAAGTTTGTTTCGCTCACCTTCTGTTTCCCATTTCTACATGGTAAGACTTGGGATCTTTGCGCATTCCAGGTTCTGCTTCTCACACAATAGAATTTTGATAGTTAACCACAGAGTCGTTGGCAAGCGTTCGAAGTGGTGATCTTTAATTGTTAATTAAAAATTGTCTGTCTGGAACCCTTCGTAACCGGTTAAAAAAAGGTCTACAAACAAGTTTTGAAATCAGAGTATTGGAATTGAAAGTATGTCTATGATCTGACCAAATCACGATAGACATTTCTTTCTGTCTACACTTCTACCATCCTAAAACTTGCACCGCTTTAAATCATGTTGCATAAAGCAGTTTACAGTTATTTCTCATTGTTTATTTATTTACTTGTTAATTAATTTTGGTTTTTCGTGCACGGTTTCTTTTGTTTTTGCAAGAACATAAATGAGAACTGACAAAGGCACTTCTGTTAAAAAATGAATGAAGGGGTAGTTTCTAAAGAAACTGTGGTGCTGCGTCGGTGGGGAAGTAGTATACAAAAATTTGGTTTTATCAACGGAGTTGATAAATGTAAATTGGCCACCGTACAGAGATTCTAAAAGCTGACGTTTCGAGCGTTAGCCCTTCGTCAGAGCGAATCGAGGGATTATGGGTTACCTGTAGTTTTTATCGTAGAGTAGGAGCTACGCTATTGGTGGTAACATGGTAACGTGAAAAATAGGAATATATTAGTTAAATGAAAAGCGTTCGTTAATACCGTGAGGATTAAGGGTGCCGATTTGAAAGATGAATTTTTGTTCCAGATTCTTGCGGCTTTCCGTCGTACCTAGATGTAGGGAAAGGCCGCAGATAGCCATGTGTTTTTTGGAGTGGTTAGGCAGATTAAAATGGCGAGCGACTGGCTTAGATGCATCCTTGTCATTCTTCTCAACATCACGAAGGTGTTCGCGGAATCGGTCACCTAGTCGTCTACCTGTCTCACCAATGTATAATTTATTGCATAACGTACAGGTTATGCAATAAATGACATTTGCGGAGGTACATGTGAAACGATCGGTGATCTTGACAGATCGCTTAGGTCCCGATATCTTGCTAGTGTTAACAATGAAAAGACAAGTTTTGCATCGTGAGCGCGCGCATTTGAAAGTGCCGGGTTGCTCGTGAGTTTTGAGCGCGCTTCTAACTAAAACGTTGCCTACGTTTTTGTCGCGTTTGAAAAGACTAGGATCAGTATGGGAAAAAACGCGTTCCAGGTTCCGGATTTCATATTTTACATAAGCACTCCTGCAGCTCACTAGTTCCGATAACGGTTAGCCGATCACGAAAACCACGCTGCTGGACGACAAACGGTACGTTTCAGCGTTTAGCCGCCAGGGCTATAAGCTGGCTTAACAGTAAATCCCATCCTTAGCCTTACAAGAAGACATCTTTTCTGCGTCGGTAGACTTGATCGCTAAAAGAAACAACCGCGCGCCGGTGGATGAGTTTGTGATGCAGGAGATCGTGAGTTCGACTCCGGCCGGACCCGCAACACTCAGGGTCTTAAAATAATTGACGAGAAAGCGCTCCCTTTGTAATAATATCCGCAAATGGTTAGACTTTCAAGTCTTCGCGAATAAGGAGTATAAATCGCAGGTCCCGTCTCACAACCTTCAACGTTCATAAACTGTACGTGGGATATTAAAGATCGCTCTCACTAGTCGAAAAGAGTACGGTGTTGTGGTCTGGTCTTTCCATCAGCCATGTGGTCGACTTGGAATAATCTTCTGAAGGGACTACTGATCGAGGAGACCACATAACAGCAAAACAGACAGTAGTCAAATCGAAGGAGTCCCAAGTGCTGAAACTGGTAAAGTGTTAAACAAGAATACTGCCGTGCATGAAATTTTAAGATTGTTTTGATCAGTTTAAAACCATTTCGCAAATATACACCTGTGCACTTCACGAAAACGGTGTTTGATGGTCTTCTCAGTGACTTCTACTTAATATTTATTAGAATTAAGTGCCAAAAATGCCCAAAAACCGTAACTCAATATTAACTCAATCTTAACTCAAACTCAACTCAAACTCAACTCAACTCGTAACTCGATCAATAGTCTATCTCGTTTGTATTAACATTATTAATTGACTTACTGTTTTCAAATAAGGCAAAGGAAATAAACAAGGGAGCAAATATAAGTCATTGTTAACAGGCAAATGTGTTTTGCAGATTCCGTTGATCTCGCCCGCTGAAAAAAACAATTCCAATAAGTTTTTGCATCTGATCTATTTTTTCCGATTTGAACTCCATTCTTGAATATTGTAAATATGTGATTTCCTTGTTGTACGCAAATGATGGAAAAGATGAATTCTGAAGTACTGCACGAATATTAATTGAACCTCCGCTTAATTAATTTTTTTTACTTTATTAATTTACCTGTGACTTGTGCCCCTTGACCTGTGACCCGTGACCCGTGACCCGGCGTGACTCCCGACCCGTACCCTGTATTTTAAGTCTGCCTTGAAAAAGGATTTCAAGGCTTGAACAGGATAGTTCAGTTATATCCCGTAAGAGATGAATAAAATAAACATGTCATGTCCATTCGGGAGTTCAGACATATATAAATTTTACAAATTCTAAAATCACTTTTAGCGCATCTTAAAGGGGACTGAAAAGCTTATCTTCAAAGTTTCCAGGGACTGATTTACTTCCAAAAATCTAGACAAGCCATTTTCTATAAAAGTAGCGTAAATTTAATTTGATCTGAAAAAAAATATCTCGTCGCTGCCCTTCAAAACAACCGTAGATAACAAGTTAAGAGAATCTTCTCATGATCCATCTTACGTGCACTTATAGGTTTTAAAGGGATTAATTGTTCACCATGTTTCTTGAGAACTCTTTGTTTCAGGCAGCTGTCAATAGTTTAGTAAATAAACCCCTTCGGGCAGCTGGGATATTACGCTTACTGCCGATAATGTCCGGGGCTAATAGATTGTCCGAAAAATGAATATTTCACCAAGAAGCGAAGCTTCGAGGGCCGCAAATGTGATATTTTGAGGACAATTTCTCATAAAAGGACATTATCAGCTGACATACCAGGAGGCCAGGAGGGGGTTTATTTCTTTTATAACCCTCCACTAATTTTCATAGCGAGCGAAAACCGCTCGTAAAAGGCTTATTGATGATGTGATAATAATAATAATAATAATAATAATAATAATAATAACAACTTTATTTAAGGTGGCTAGAGGCAGTTTCACCACTTTTAAGAGACCTTCTTATTAGAGGGGTGTAACTACTAACTCTGTTATCACGCTACAACAATGTTATGGTACCACATGAAACACCAATTAATGGGAACTTAAGATTTGAAAACAATGCCTTCTTGAAAGACGTCGCGGCATATAAAGGTCTGGGGCGAGAACGCCGTTCTTTGCGCGGGAATTTAGACTCAAGAAGAGCAACAACAAAGGCGAAGCGAAACTTTCTACAGTGCCTTTGTTTGCAAAAATGACATCGTTCAGGAAAACTCGGGACGAACTTTTGTTGGGCTTTTGCGAGGAAATCGTCAACGAGGATGAATTTCTTGCGTTGTATGACGTCAACAAGTCGAAAAATCCAGAGTATCCTTATTGGAACTATGAAGGATTTCGGTTGCAAGACAAAGATGAGGCTGAATGCAAGACGGAGTTTCGTTTCGAAAAGTATGACATTCCTCTCTTGGATGATGTTTACGACCTATCCGAAATAATTAAGTATACATGTAAACAAGGAACAATTTGTGATAACATCGAAAGTTTATGTATTGTACTGAAGCGGCTGGCATACACTTGTCGTTACAGCGACCTAATGGGCACTTTCGCCAGATCTGTCCATGAGATATCCATGACAAGCAATACAGTCATTGATTTCATATTCGAGAAAAGTGGTCGCCGGATAATAGAGTGGAATCACACAATTTTAAATCAGAATGTACTACAAACATATGCCGATGCTGTGCACGATGAGGGTGCTGCACTTGACAAATTCTTCGGCTTTGTCGATGGAACACTGAGTTCGTTCTATCTGTCGTCCAAACACCAATCAAAGAATCGTATACTATGGACACAAAAAGATGCATGCCCTAAAATCTCAATCGATTGTCATACCAAATGGATTAATTGCCAATCTTTATGGCCCTGTTGGTAAGGGTGCTTAAATATTTAAAAACAGAATAACACTGCAAGGTTGGTTGTAAGGCTGTGATGACATATGCATTTTTGATTCATGATTTAAATATTTAAGCCAGAATAATTTTCAGTATTGTGTTATGTACTTACAGGAAACATAATTGTTATAACAAAGAACCCTTGTGCCATGTATCCGTGTCATAAAACACGGCAAAAACTAATAATGATAATGAGCCGCAGGCCAGTTTTTCCTTTATTTTTGGAATGTTCTCAGTCAAATGTCCCGTGGAAAAGATTTAGTAAACAAAAAATAAACCATGTAGGCACAAAAAACAAATTAAACACGTTGGTAAGCAAAACAACAATGAAGTTTTAAAAACCATTATGTACATATATAGATATATGTATCATTTTATTCCTTGCTGAGGGCAGAAAGCACGATGCCGGAATAATACAAGACTCCGGACTTTATGGATATGCCTATTCACCAACTGAATGAAGGTGTAGTTTCTAAAGAAACTGTGGTGCTGCGTCGGTGGGGAAGTAGTATACAAAAATTTGGTTTTATCAACGGAGTTGATAATGTAAATTGGCCACCGTACAGAGATTCTAAAGGCTGACGTTTCGAGCGTTAGCCCTTCGTCAGAGCGAATCGAGGGATTATGGGTTACCTGTAGTTTTTATCGTAGAGTAGGAGCTAAGCTATTGGTGGTAACATGGTAACGTGAAAAATAGGAATATATTAGTTAAATGAAAAGCGTTCGTTAATACCGTGAGGATTAAGGGTGCCGATTTAAAAGATGAATTTTTGTTCCAGATTCTTGCGGCTTTCCGTCGTACCTAGATGTAGGGAAAGGCCGCACAGATAGCCATGTGTTTTTTGGAGTGGTTAGGCAGATTAAAATGGCGAGCGACTGGCTTAGATACATCCTTGTCATTCTTCTCAACATCGCGAATGTGTTCGCGGAATCGGTCACCTAGTCGTCTACCTGTCTCACCAATGTATAATTTATTGCATAACGTACAGGTTATGCAATAAATGACATTTGCGGAGGTACATGTGAAACGATCGGTGATCTTAACAGATCGCTTAGGTCCCGATATCTTGCTAGTGTTAACAATGAAAAGACAAGTTTTGCATCGTGAGCGCGCGCATTTGAAAGTGCCGGGTTGCTCGTTAGTTTTGAGCGCGCTTCTAACTAAAAAGTTGCCTACGTTTTTGTCGCGTTTGAATGAAATAAGTGGAGGTTGCGAAAAGATTCTACCAGTCTCGGGATCATTTTGGAGTAATTTAAAATTACTAAGAATGATGCTTTTGACTGCGTGATTATGAGGATGGAAAGTGAGGGTGAATGGAATTCTGTCATTCTTATCTTTTTGTGACGTTTGTAGTGATGACTGTCGATCAAATTGTTGGGCGCGGTGATGGCCCGCTTTGACCACAGAGAAAGGATAGCCACGTTTTTCGAAGAACTGGCACATCTCCTCTGATTTGCTGGAAAAATCGGAGTCAACACTACATAGACGTCGAAGTCTAAGAAATTGCGAATAAGGAATTGAGTTCTTGACATGTGATGGCTGTGACGATGAATACAACAAATAACTGTGTGAATCAGTAGGTCTGTAGTGCACACTAGTACATAGCACGTTGCCTCTAATAAAAACTTAATTTAATACCGTAATTACAACTTAACTTAATACTCAACTTAACTTAATACCGTAATTACAATTCCAGAAAATCTTCCGCTTACTGACTCAGAGAAATCTGTTGTCAGTAAGGGCCTAAATTTTGTCCCTATTACCAAACGCACCAACGAATTTTCTATTAAGCAAGATGTTGAAAAATCCCTTCGCCGCGTTCAGTTAAAAGCCTTTTTTCACGACAAAGAGGATGATTCGGACACTTCTAATAAAGATATTTTTGAAACACTTCTAGTTCGCAAATCCAAATGGACTCCCCCAGAGGGACAATTTGCCTGTTTAGATTTTTTCACCAAAAAATGCCGTCACGACATTCACAAACTTAAATTCAATCGCAACACTAAATTTTCCAACCTTTCCTCGGAAGAGTGGGCGGCGCTTAAAAATCTTAGTAAACGCAACGACATAGTTGTCAAATCGGCCGACAAAGGCGGCGCGGTAGTTGTTTGGCGGTCCGACCTTTACCAAAAAGAAGCTTTGCGGCAACTTTCGGATACCTCGATTTATGCCAAAATCCCTAAAGATCTCACTTCCAAAAATCAAAAACTTGTCAAAGACACCATTCAAAATCTTATAGTTAATCAAGAATTACCGGACACTGCCACTAATCTCATCATCAACACCCCTAGAACTTCGTGCATTTACTTCTTGCCTAAAATTCACAAACCCAACAACCCAGGTCGCCCTATCGTTTCTGCCTGTAGTTGCCCCACCGAACTCATTTCTAGCTACTTAGACAGGATTATGACACCTATCGTCAAATCTTTCAGTGCCATCATACATTAAAGACAGTACACACGCACTACAAATTTTCCGCGATTTCAATTTCTCCGGCCAAGACAAACTTATTTTCACCATGGACATTACATCTCTATACACAGTCATTCCTAATAGCGAAGGTCTTCAAGCACTTAAACACTTTTTCGATCAACGCTCTGTCAAAGAACCTAGCTCGGAAACACTCCTCCGCCTTGCCGAACTAGTTTTAACGCTTAACTGTTTTTGTCATTCGCCGGCAACTATTACAAACAAATTAATGGTGTAGCGATGGGCACAAGAATGGGACCTAGCTATGCCAATCTTTTTGTAGGATATGTTGAACACCAATTTGTTAATCAATACAACGGCCCCAAACCTGAACTCTACGGCCGTTACATCGACGACTGCATCGGCACTATTTCATCCAGCAGAGAAGAACTCGATCAATTTATAACTCTTTTCATCCGGCTCTTAAATATACCTGGGAAATTTTGGAAACTTCATTGGCTTTCCTAGATATCAAAGTTTTTATTAGAGGCAACGTGCTATGTACTAGTGTGCACTACAAACCTACTGATTCACACAGTTATTTGTTGTATTCATCGTCACATCCATCACATGTCAAGAACTCCATTCCTTATTCTCAATTTCTTAGACTTCGACGTCTATGTAGTGATGACTCCGATTTTTCCAGCAAATCAGAGGAGATGTGCCAGTTCTTCGAAAAACGTGGCTATCCTTTCTCTGTGGTCAAAGCGGGCCATCACCGCGCCCAACAATTTGATCGACAGTCATCACTACAAACGTCACAAAAAGATAAGAATGACAGAATTCCATTCACCCTCACTTTCCATCCTCATAATCACGCAGTCAAAAGCATCATTCTTAGTAATTTTAAATTACTCCAAAATGATCCCGAGACTGGTAGAATCTTTTCGCAACCTCCACTTATTTCATTCAAACGCGACAAAAACGTAGGCAACTTTTTAGTTAGAAGCGCGCTCAAAACTAACGAGCAACCCGGCAATTTCAAATGCGCGCGCTCACGATGCAAAACTTGTCTTTTCATTGTTAACACTAGCAAGATGTCGGGACTTAAGCGATCTGTTAAGATCACCGATCGTTTCACATGTACCTCCGCAAATGTCATTTATTGCATAACCTGTACGTTATGCAATAAATTATACATTGGTGAGACAGGTAGACGACTAGGTGACCGATTCCGCGAACACCTTCGCGATGTTGAGAAGAATGACAAGGATGCATCTAAGCCAGTCGCTTGCCATATTAATCTGCCTAACCACTCCAAAAAACACATGGCTATCTGGGGCCTTTCCCTACATCTAGGTACGACGGGAAGCCGCAAGAATCTGGAACAAAAATTCATCTTTTAAATCGGCACCCTTAATCCTCACGGTATTAACGAACGCTTTTCATTTAACTAATATATTCCTATTTTTCACGTTACCATGTTACCACCAATAGCGTAGCTCCTACTCTATTATAAAAACTATACGTAACCCATAATCCCTCTATTCGCTTTGACGAAGGGCTAACGCTGAAACGTCAGCTTTTAGAATCTCTGTACGGTGGCCAATTTACATTATCAACTCCGTTGATAAAACCAAATTTTTGTATACTACTCACCAACTGGGCAGCCTTTATGCATCTATGGATTCCCTGCATATACCCTTCGGTTACATCTCCAAGCACCATTTCGGAATGGAGGCCTTACCCCACAGATGCAGCAATTTAACAATTCCATGAGCCCAGTAAGAAGTGGAGTGGTTGTTTGGGGACATAATTAATTATCTTTCTTTCTTGACTTCAAGAAAAACTTGAATTTAGGGCTAAGTCAAATAGGCAAAATGTACATTGTGTGTGCCCTCTTAAGAAATTCTCTCTCATGCCTATATGGTAATCCCACTTCCCGGTATTTTGATTTGGATCCACCTACTTTGCAAGAATACTTCTCTTAATTAAACCATTGGTGCATATTCTGTAAAATTTATTACACTTCTTAACTCAACCTTTGTATGCAAACTTATGGTTTGACAACTGTATGTAATAAAGACCAAAAAACAGTTTTTTGAAAGGCTTTGGAATCAAAAGTCACAATTCCCAAACAATGCAATGGTATTAATGCAACACATCACAAAATGAAGTCGTAAGCAACAGAAAACACTCCGAAATCAAGGAATCTAAGTGTTTTTATTGATTTATTTAATTTAAACAGCCATTAAGACCTGAGATTGCTGCTGCTGGTGTTGCCGTATTAAATCCATCATCGGTTTTTGTTGATCTAGACAGCAAACTAGCTTCTTCTCCTCCAATTCGTGCTGCTTTCGTTGCATTGCCAACTCTTCTTCCCTCACTGCCTTCTCACATTCAGCTTTCTCCCGCAAAAATAAAATTGTTTCATTGCCACTCCTTCTCTTCTTCTTCTTCTTCTTCTTCTTCTTCTTCTTCTTCTTCTTCTTCTTCTTCTTCTTCTTCTTCTCGCTTTCCTGTTTTAGCTCTTTAGCTGCCCGCTTACGGCTTTCTGCCAACTGCTCCACTGTCATCTTTCTCACATTTTCTGCTTTCTGTTTATCAGTATCCATTTTCTCTTTTCTCAATGCTTCATCAATCTCCTGGGAGGTGAAAGCAGCTTCCTCCATTTCAATAATATCTGCCACTGCTTGGTCCAAATCTGTGAGCTCAGGTGATTTTCCGGTTGACTTTTCTTCATCATTCATTTTCTTCCTGCAACTCTTAATTAAGACGTTTAGGTGATCACGAACTGCTCTTCTTGTGACAAAAAAACGCACGCACACCAGTCGTGCTATTCAGGTTGGTACTAATTTCCTCACACAATTTCAATTGCCACGATCATTGAAATTCTTCTTTGCAGAAAATGGATTTACTGCCAGCACCTCTCTGCACAACAGGATGTCATGCTCGTTACTCCAAATTAAACCTGAATTCCTGGAAAATACACTCTGCCAAAAGACAAACTAGTCATTATAACGGTCTTCAAGATATAATTTTTAATTGCATAAACTGGAGTGCTTTACATGGATTTTCACCACTGAGAAAAACCGTCTCACCACACTTGAAAAATTCACGTGTGTTTGAGATAGCCAATCAGCTGCTGATACTTCATTCGTTCTGTTTAGCGCCATGAGGAAAAGGAAACACATTCTCTTTTTGAAATATGAGTTACGTCAGCTTCTTCACTCGTCAAATATCGAGTTGAACACTCGAAGAGAAATTCCATATCTCCGTGCACCCATGTATTATTCTGTATGTCTTGTCTTATTTTTTTCCGGTTTGTAAACTTGCTTCCAGTTGATGCCACTGGATTGAGTAAGAGTAGTTTCTGGTACTTTTGATAATAAGGTAATTAATAACAACTTATGGGTCACTTCTGGAGCCGCCTATGACAGAACTCAAATCTTTTAATGCACTACTATAATTAACCAAAATACATCCCAATTATCGAAATCTCTGTTGAATGAAAAAAAAAAAAAAAAACCCCGGCCATTTGTAAGCTGCAGGAAAGATGCAAGAGAAACCAGTGAAATATCAGTAAGCCTCAGCACAGGTACCCCAAGCTCGATATATGAGCAGCTCTTTATATGATGACCTTTGCATTGTTACGTGACTAGAGCGATTTGCATATTTATAAGGATTTGTATGGGGAAAATAACGATTGTTTCTGTGACCTATGAAAATGTAGCGATTTAAATAAAAATCGTCTTACCTTACTTTAGTTGAGCGTTTTTTTCCCTCCTGTGTGGTCTTTGAGCCGATTTACGGCCATTCCTGTTAGTTTTTGAGGAGCCGGTTTGCTCCCTCTATATATACTAACCAAGGTTGGGTACTCTCACGAAGCAGTCGATCCGATCGAAAAACGGCCGTAAATTCTCTCCAGCAGCTCCAGTCGCCTCGAAATTCCGGTTAGAGCACGGACGATAGTTAATTTTTCCTTCCGTGGTCTTTGCTTGGCGTCGAATCTTCACAGAGGCCGAATAAAACGTCGGCAATCTCTGAAAACTTTCCCGTTTTAGCCATCGAAAGAGGCTTTGTTCAAACTTCGCGTTACTCCAAC
>JALIRR010002128.1:55000-60080 GCA_023091755.1 Montipora sp. Colony 1 RG-2022
CTCTATTGTTGCTGTTGTTTCCTCGCTGAAAACGGGCATGTTTCAGGGTTAATTTGCATTCGAAAATAAAGTCTTCATAAACTAAATTAAACCTACCGTTCCATTGCCAATTCACAATGGCCAGCAACAAGACCAACCAGGCTGATGACGAGACCTCGTATCATACCACGTGGGGACCTCGTATCAAACCCGCTTATGCCTTGAAAACACGTGTAACACAAGACGACCACTTGGACAGCGTCACAGTCACGCATCACGCATCCTCGATTTACGGGGCCTAGGACCGTACTGAAGACCTCGGGCACCTAAGCCTCAAAATATTTCCTTACAATGCTAGGCCAAAGTTGAGATGCAAGGTATCTTTATGTGCCACTTGCACTTTCTTAACAGAAATGGACACTGCTTCGATTCAAATCCTTTCTCCTCATGAGAGATCGTTGGTTAGCATCATGGATCATGGTTAGCATTTACATTTCAAGGAAAAATATTCCTTGTCATACTATCGTTGGTTTGTGCCCTCCCATAAGCAAAAGCGGTCCTTCGAAAAATGTAAGTATCTCGGCGGGCTCTGGTTTTGCGGGACCTACCCTACCCTACCCCTCTATTTCTTTTTGGGGGGAGGGGAGTTTATTTTTATAGTCAACTTTAACTCGAACTCCAACTCGAAGTCCAACTCGAAGTCCAACTCGAAGTCCAACTCGAAGTCCAACTCGAAGTCCAACTCGAAGTCCAACTCGAACTCGAACTCGAAGTCCAACTCGATGGTTCGGGATTCCCATGGTTATGCACTTTAATGTTTGTTTATTGTTTCTATTGATTTTCATGATGGTGTTAATGACTTGAATGTCAGCGCAAATGAAAGTATATTTTCCTCTTTTGTATGCCGAAAAACGCATATGAACATATGAAAATGCTATTGAATGTAAACAAAAATGCAAAAATCGTTATTGAATCTGAGTTACGTGCAAATGTTCGCTTCTTGGCGCTCATGAATGCATCTTCGCGCTATTGGTCGCCAATTCACGCAAATGAATGACAAACTTGCATGACGCACGCGACTATTGATGATCTTGTGTTCGGAGGTGAGTGAAAACTCATTTATTCCCATTTCCCTGACCATTGTGTTGTGTACACTTGCTTAGAGTGTTCTTTAATATTTATTTTCGAACCATCGTGATCTATATTGAGTGGCAGAGCTCAAAACTAAATTAACCGGTGTACGTATTCTTATCGGCCGCTGTTGTCAATTTCGGATTTCGGCCGCGAGTAGAGCAGTTTGTTTTTCGTTTTGTAGCCATTGAGTTGTAAACAATTTAATTTAATTTTCAAAGAAAATATGTTGTCTGAAAAGTACACAATTCAACGATCAATTTGACTTATAATTCATGGCTGTATCGTGCAAAATAAAAATTCTATAAGTGAAACAACTTTCATGTGCGAGAGAGTTTGATTCCCCATTACATGCTTCACACTGAAAAGTCTGAAAGCGCTTTGTGCATTTTTTTACATGGCACTGATTTTATTCAACTTAATTATTGTATATTCCTGTTACTGACGGCCGTTCAAAAACTACGGCATGACTTTCCATATTATTGCAAACCACGTTGACATCTACATCGTCGTTGGAGATACAAAGTGTGCAGTTTCTATTATTGTATTATTGTTAACTAGTACTTTCGAATAAAAAAATTGCAACTACTGTTAGGTATTTTGGAACTCTGATACAAATCTGCAAACTATGTGTTATATTGACTGTTTGGTTGGCACTTAGCGATAGCTATTACTAGTTTAGTCTAGGGGAATTCTAAACCCTTGGACTTTGGTGTAAGATCGTAATGTTTTTTTTCTAATATTAGTTCTGCAGTAATGAGGACGATAGTTCTTGGCGTTCCATGTATCGTACGTAGAAACAGCTGACTATTTTATACTCTCCAGTGACAGGATTGTTGACCACCTTTATAATGACAGTATCACTTGACTGTACAAAACGAGTTTGTTTTTCTTCCATAATAATAAAGATAAAATTTGAAATTCTCGTGCTGCCTTTTTTTCTGCTCGCCTTGTTTCTTGTCGGCGGAAATGATCACAGGACAAATATCGGCGCAGACGGGGGTAATTGCGTGATAACTGTCTTGTGATTTTATACCACGTGGCGTAAAGTAGCAATTAAAATCGTGTGAAAATTAATGGGTGGGTAATATGGTACGTAAGTGGACCACCGGACCTAGTTTGAAAACTCAATCAGATTTAGCAACAAGTCAATCTTTAAGATCATAGACCACTCACCAATATCACCAGAATAAAAATAATGAGTCTTGCAGACTACTCCCACTTCATAAGAGTCTCCGAGGTCGCTGTCAACCATGTCACGATACTGACATTGCTGTAGGGTCTTTTCTGTACCAACGCATTGTACATCAGACATCACAACCGGTCCTGAACCCTCTCCAAAAGCTGGCCTACTCAAAGCAGTAATGACTCCTGGGAAGCCTAACTGTCGGCAAACAACTGCAGCTTCCTTTTTTCGCCAGGGGGACCAATAGCTACGACTGGATACCCTTCCCCAGATTCCATTAGAGAACACTTCAACCCGACCAGCGTGAGATGAGGTATGACCAGTTAGACGGATATGCGTATCTGAAAAATAGAGACGTACAGTGAACTCTCATTGCGAAGGCATTTACACCTGAAACGACACGTACTCCCCGAAGAGAAAACCTGTAAAATGACAGCACAAATCGCATCTTTAAAACTTACATATCACATCCTCGCAAACCATGAGACCTAAATCCTAGTGTGGACTGAATGCTACCTCACTTAACTTTTCAAAACAGAGCTTCTCTTTTTAATAAATCTACTTCTTATACTAAAGCATGCAAATATCCTGTCTTCAACGTGAACCCAATAAATATACAAATTCTTACAAATAGAGCGGTAGACTGCGAGCAGTCTCTTTTTTGCTCTAAATCGCTGAAACGAACGAACACTTCAAAATGGCTGAAACTGCGGGTCGCAAATACCGCGGGAGTTTGTTAGAGCGAAAAGCGAGAATGCAATGGTTTCATATTGCGTTTTGGAACCCCAGTGACAGATTGACAGCTCTCATTATCCTGCCTGCCATGCCCATTTGGAAAATATTCTCGCGGGAACCAATGATCGTTTGTTGCCGATAATTTATATGTAACGTTCGTTCGCCAACAAAATTTGAATACCGTGTAGTACTTTTATTTTGCGGGGTTTAATTTTTGCGGTTTAATCGCCAAAATAAAAGTACCGCAAAAATATCATGTTACACGGTAATTTATATGTAACGGTAAGGTGATGCCCGACGATTCCACGCCAAAAGAACACCAACAAATAAATAGCCGTCCAAGTCGGATTTTTGCATATTTATGTGCTGAGAGTTCCTTCAAAATAATTTATGACAATTTTCCATCAAAAAACAGCGCCGGTGAGCCTTCAGAAGCCCAACAACCGAAGACATCGTACGTGAACATGAATAATATTTAACGTCCTATGTCGAAGGGAGAAGAAAAGCTTTCCCTGAACTTTATTTTGGAGAATCTTGGGCTTACTACATTTCAAAGTTACTCGCTTTCTCCTTGTGTGAAAGAGCAGCAACAGATGATCCCAGGACAAAAGAAGCGATGTCACGGAAGGAAGATTCAAGCAAATGTAATTCGCCAGTAATTCACCATAAGTCTTACAGTTCGAAATCAAAAGTCTTCAAGAGCACCGCAGAAGATGATGGAAGCAAGGAATGCATGCTTGATATTTAATCCTTAATTTGTGATAAAACGACCTTGGACAAACAATCCTTTTCGCAAACCAATTTATGCGTGATTATTTTGGCCATCTTTGAATCGGAAGAATCGTAGAATTGGAGAATGAAAATCTAAGGCAAATCGAACACTTAAGTCGTGAAACAGGTAGCGCCGGAGGCTTTACTCGTAAAATAGGTAAAAATCTTAGTGGTATAAAATCGGAAAATAGTACCAGTAAATCGGTGTATACCATTTCTGTGATTTTTGTGATAATCGCAACATCCTTGCGGCACGACATAATAATAATAATCACGGTTGGCACAACCAAATGCGACTCCTCTTTAAATTCTCATCGTAAACGGCATCCAACTTAACGCGAATTTAGATTAGAGTTGATTGACTTTTATCAAAGTTGATGTCATCGCTTCTCCCGAGATCGACCAATAAGAACACTTCGTCACCGGAGCGCTGGGGTTCCCAAACGCAATACGAAACCATTGCAGTCTCTCTTTTTTCATTCTAACCAACGCCCGCAGTATTTGCGACCTGCAGTTTCAACCATTAAAAGTTCAACGTAGGCGTTCCTTTCAATGATTCTAGAGCAAAAGAGAGACTGCTCGCAGATTAATAGAGCGGCCTCTGTCTGACGCTCTGTGGTCTGGATGCAGCGCGGAATGGTGCCTGTTCCTCGTTGGCAGTGGCTTTCTCGGCCGGTCTACTTGCTTCTTGGTTGCTTCCATTTCTGTGGTCTGTTGCACTGAGATGTAGTGTGACACGCAGGCTGCTATGCCTGAAACACCAATACCGTATGTGAAATGCTGGTTTATTTGCTGTTAAACACCTGTTGGTCTTCTGTTTCAGTAGGAGATTGTCCACAGCAGTGGACCTAATATCAACCATTCACCCTTTCTGTTGTGTGTTGTGCTTCGGTCACAATTTTGCCATCTCAGTTGATCAGGAAGTAAGGTCCTTACTTGTCTTTTCATTAGAACTTCGTAGCTGCGTCAGGATGTGGTGTTGAAAGGTAGTGTTTCACTTGAATTTCCTAAATGAAGGTATTGCTCTCTTCGCGCTGTAAAAAGGAAAGATACCCTTTCTTGTTGAGCTGCCTCATAATACTTTTAGCTTTTCTGTTAGCAAGTGCATGTTCTGATGTGAAACGGTGGTGTTGGAAGTCCCTCTGTCTTCGCAAAAACCAAAAAGGTGGTTTTGTCGACACTGTCTATGCGGCTTTGATTACCACGGGTGACGAACATGGCTCCCGGCTTGTCTCTTGTCGGTGGGAACGCAATTCCTCTGTCCTTCCCAAATTGGGG